>OX123196.2:61427329-61736356 GCA_944739405.2 Euclidia mi | reverse complement strand
AGACGGTTGCACGCTCCCGTGGTCGCAAGTTGACTGGTGTAGCGGTGTCACGTCTCCGAGTGCGAGGTAGAAGCTTCTATTTCTACCCCCGGGTCGTTTATTTTCGAAGTACCGGCGCAAAACACACTAACCGTATCTGTATATTGAACATTCGCCGACTGCGCATTAAAGTGGGGTGTTGTTAGTCGAATCACTGGATTCCACGCCGATGACAATTTGAAAGTTTCTATTATCGAAGATAGTATTTTATTTTCAATCAGCAATATATTTCATCAACACTATGAGATCAACACGTATATAATCTACTCCTACCATATTTTTAATATATGTGATACAATTTTAGGGCATTTCACTTTTTTTCGCTGATCTAGGTTTGCATCGTCTTCTAAAAGGTTTCAGAAAGTTGATCAATAAGTATATTCCTTTATTTTCCATCAACTTTACGCACGATATGCTCCAAAACTTGTAAAGTTCATATCCCTCTCCTTATGTCAATGCTGTTTTCGGAAGATGTTTTCGATTATTTCGAATGATTCCATATGCCAAAGAGATCAATACATCAGCTATTTGAAAAATCTGTACTTCGCAGCCATTATATTTCACATCACAAAAATCACGAAAATTATTTGGCACGTATGTTCCTTAGTTCCACTTGAAAACTGGTCTTTAATTGCTTTGTGCTCCAGTTATGGGTAAAAGAGTTGTAGACGTCGATGTTACAGACTAATTGATTTCTGAAATTAAACAGGTACATCTTCAATTTCATCATCAGAAACATCAGAAACCCCTTGTCCTATCCTGTATCAAACTTCTTTGACCTTTTTCGTCCAGGTGTAAATCATCTTCTTCATCGCTATTATCATCCATCAAAATTTCTAGAAGTACCTACATCATCCTTGAATTCAAATGACCCGTTGGTTATCCCCGTAGACCCGCACCATAAACCTTTGATTGTGGAGGTAGGTTTTGTAGAAATTCATCGGTTTGCAGACAAAATAACTTCAAAATATCTTGTCCATAAGGGTAACTACGATGCAATTAAATCTGCTCTTAATAAAACAGACTGACATTTATTGTTATGCACTGAGCCGTTGGAACAGTCAGTTAAACATTTTTACGACAGAGTATATTGTCTCAGAGATAAATTTATACCTATGAAATCTATCAGGCAAACTTCTCATCCGCGTTGGTATAGTTCAGGCTTTATAAAAGTGGTAAAAAAAATGTCAAAGTACCACCGGAGGTTTAAATTGTATGGTAACATGAGTGACTATCTAACGGTATCTTCATTACGCCGGCGAGCTGTGGACTTAGAACAAACTTGTTTTGACGAATACATTACTAACGTAGAATACACAAACCTAAATAACCCGAAGGCCTTTTGGTCTTTTATTAAAAGTAGAAAAAATACCTGCTCACTGCCTAGTACACTGTACTATTACTATATAATAAGAATGTATCAGCTAATATGGGTCTAGAAATTAGTAATTAATTCGCAATATATTTTAGATCAACTTTTCAGGAGCCAGAAGTTGACAATATGCCTTGTCTACTTGAGTATAGTACTTTAAATGGTAACAGCAGAAGCACAAATTACATCAGTACAATACATTTTTCTCCTGGAAAGGTTATGAAATATTTAAAAGGTTTGGATCTTACTAAATCTGGTGGGGCAGATTACATCCCTCCATTATTTATAACAAGTTTAGCCGATAGTTTGGTTTTACCGCTCTGCATGTTTTTTATAATAGGTCGGTAACAGAAGGTTTAGTTCCATTAAAATGAAAATCGGCGTTCATTACACCAGTATTTAAAAAAGGTGATAAATCTAATGTAGAGAATTATCGTCCAATCTCAAAGTTATGTTTGTTTTCTAAAGTACTAGAACGTATTATTTATATTATCATTTGGTGCTGAGCAACATGGGTTCTTATGCGGCCGATCCACTACATCAAATCTAATCCTATTTCATGATTTTGTATCTAAAGGTTAGTTAGGTAGATTGTGTGTGTAGTGATCTATACAGATTAACAAAAATGTTTTGACCGAATTGACCACAAAATACTGTTACAGATTTTTTTTTGCTGCCGGCATACATGGTAATTTGTACCGCTGGTTCAGCTCGTACATTGAAAATCGCTCTCAATTCTCAATTCTCGGTTGGTGTTCAATCCCATCTGGAATTCCTCAGGGTTCGCTTTTGACCCCACTATTGTTTACTCTATTCACTGGAGATATAAATTCTTGTTTCCTAAATTCTTATATACTTCTATGTATACGCGGATGACATGAACATTCACAAAATTATTAACGATGCATCGGATGTAGGGAAACTCCAAAACGACCTTGATAAATTTGTAGCATACTGCACAGTTGCACACTTAACAAACTACAGTTAAATATCGCAAAGTGTTGTTACATAACATTTAGTCGTCAAAAACTTACCATAGGATCGGGTTACAAACTTCATGATAAGTTTATTAGGAAAGTTGACTACGTTAAAGACCTTGGTGTTATCATGGACTCAAAGCTTTTATTCGATATGCACATCAATCACATTACGAACACGGCGTCGAAGGCACTTGGTTTTGTGATAAGAATGTCTTCATGTTTTCGGTCTCTTAAGACAGTAAACGTTTTGTAGAGTGCCTATGTACGTACGTAGCAATCTAGCATATGCGTCACAGGTATGGAACCCTCAATACCAGGTATATATATCATGCATTGAAGGTGTATAAAGAAAGTTTTTGCGATACTTAGATTTTAAAGCGAATCAATATTCTATTGACTATGACGAGCGTTGTAAACGGTATCATATTTTACTTCTGGAACTCAGAAGAACCATTATAAACATAGCCAATGACACGATTGATTGCCTTGAGTTGATGGGTAACATCAAGCTTGGAATGAATCAAATAGTTTTTCGACAACGTCCGATCTTACACGTTCCCTTTGCTGCAATGAAATACAGACGGAACTCTTTTCTTTTACGTTGCGCCGAATCATTTAATCAAATGTCACGGAAATTAGATTTGGATTTATTCTGCACTAACTTGACCAAAAATAAAAAAAACGTATAAATTGTGACTTCTTTAGCAGCGATCGGCATATATAGCCAAGATTGCGGTTTTTTTCCTGTGTACCTTTTCATTATTATTTTCTTGACTTTTTTTGTTATAATAATATATAATTATACTAACTTGTGTATTATGAATCTCATTTTTAGTTACTTTTTTATGGCGGAACATGGCTGCAACATTGTATTTATTATGGCGCTTTCGTCTTTATTCTATACGTTCATTGCTAGCCGTATGTGACGTCCAACGAAAGCTCTCAATGCTACGTTGCCACTTCGTGCACACAATAGATCTGAATTTGCAGGATTCTATTTATCGGTTATTTTATTCACTATTTGTGAGTAAGTATTTACACGTTTTCTGTTGATGTGTGATGTAGCGTCTGCCTTTTTAAGCGAAATGTCTGGAAAAACAATCGAAATGAAAAGAAACAGAATACCTAAGGATTACGTATACCCGTATATAAGATCTGTATTTTGTAAAATTCATTTTTTTTACCTTACTAAGCCGTATTTCTCATGTTTTTATATCACACGCATCTTATTTTATATTCATAGGTCTCAATTCTTCGTTGCCTCTACTGGAACTTCAAGGGAGTTAATTTATAAAAAAATACTTAATAACTTTATTAAACACGCAATAATGCATATATATATGGTATTGTGCCGCTGCCTTGGAAATCCCCTAAATTATTGTTTTCATCAAATCAATTCACGTCTGGAGTGTATTCGTCACTATTGTGATATGTAAAATAGTTCAGCTTAATAGAGAGCTCGTCAATTCGTAACTATTGCTGACATTGTGATGTTAAATTTTGATTTGATTCTAAAATGGAGGTTATTTATGTCGACACGTTTTTTAAACAAAAGTTTATTTTATCATATTTTGACTAACAAGCTTAGATAGCCTTGAGATGAAACCCATTTTATTTTAAGATCCCACTGCATCAATTTTAATAACATTACTATTTATTTTCACCATCGACCGTCGCATATTGTTGCTGACATTAATAAACCTGAAAATTTGATTTATTTTCTTGAACTTTCCATGTTTTGGTGCCTTTATTGCGAATATTTTTATGTATGATCATTACCCCAAAGATGAATGTGATTTTGTTCCTAATTTTACACCAAAACTGTTAGGTACATGGGTCAAATTACAAAAAAAACGAAATAATATTTTACAATCGGTGATTTAATTTGTGTTACATTTTATTTTTTGTTTATTGTTTAGCAGGATTTAAATAAACTAATCACTTGTGCGATTCACAGTTATTTAGACATACACTACCGCTCAAAAGTATTTGTTCACCTTAATTTGAGGATGTTTGTAGAATATTATTTTCTTCTAATTGTACTAATTTTATTATGACAATTCATTGCCGTATGTTATTAAATCTAATGAGGACAGCTTCCCCATCATGATTTAACTAAAAAAACTTAAATAACCAAAAAGCAGGCAACGATAGCTAGTAGACAGTAGGATATACCAACAGACTGCCGTGCGGGGAGTTCGAAACCACCGCGCGCGCTACTGACTTTTCGGAGTTATTTGGTATTTAATTGTTAATTATCGCTCGCCTCGTGCCTCGGCGAGCATGTTAAACCATCACTCTTGGCTCTCGTGAACAGTTGTTGACAGTCGCTACGCGGCGTCAGTACCCTTAAATAACTGTTGTTATTGGTCTAAACCATGTAATACCGCTATCCCTTTGGGTTGCGTAGGTCAAACGGCAGTCGCTCTGAGGAAAAGCTGATATTAAGTCACATCTGGTTAGACTAGTAAGCGGAGACCGGTCGCTTGTCCGCTTATCTAGACCAGTATCAGTTCATTTAAGGGTACTGACTCCGCGTATGAACATGAGTGGGCGCGTATGAACAACGTGGAAATCAAAGGCGTTCCTCAACCAAACAACGAAAATTTGTTCAACATGCTCTCGAGTCTTGGTTATCAGATAAGCTACTAAGCTGTTAACAAGACCCAAGTCAACTTTATAACAAGAGTACCGACCCGTGAAAAGGAGCGTGCGAAACCGATTATAGTGAGTTTCTGTAATCGCTACGTGAAAGAGGTTTCTATTGCAGCAGCTAGACAAGCATCCAAAAGCAGTCCTTTGACAGTAAGACGCATAGGTTTGACGGGCAATCAGAAAATACATGTTGTGACGTCGTGCCTCCGCGCTCGCGAGCCCCACTGCGATGACGCACTGCGGTGGGGAGCCTCACCCGCTTGCCGACCGTATATATGCCGGCGACACACGTGGTTGGGGCTTGCTTCTGCTGGGAGACACGAAAAGCTGAGTATCCATCCGTGGACCTGTGGAGTGTTAACTTACGACCTACGCCCTGGATAACTATCTAGCCGGTTAACCCCTAGTGTCGGTTCTTTTGTTAATCAAAATTGTGAATCTGGAATATAACGCGAGTTTAATCTGTCCTGGTGATATTTTTATTTATTTCCCGTAAGACAACCTAAGCATCTCTTTTATTGCTCGGCGAGTGATCGATCCCATACTGTCGGACCCGGGGTTTGAACACAGGACAGAGGATCGCGCCAAGACCAAAATCGCTAGCATCTGAGTGTATTTCAAACGGTTGCGAGTAGTCAGGACAAGCCAACACCGAGGAGGAAATCAAACAATTCTTTAGGTTATTAAACGCCTCATTAGCCTCTGTCGTCCAGCAGAATGGAGGTGCGTTTTTACTTTGAGATGTTAACTTATTTAAGGGTGCAGCAATAGAGCTAAAATTCGGTATAAAACGCCTGTACCACGAGGCTGCGCCTAAAAATCGACGTACTTCTTTTCTATTAGAAGGAGTGGGATAATTTTTCATTGAATTAACTTTATCCGGATCGGGATGCAATCCACTAGAGTCGACAACATAGCCTAAATATTTTAGTTTATCTCTAAAAAATTGACATTTTTCGAGATTAATTGTTAAATTAGCGCTTTTTAGTTTATCAAGAATGCGTAATAAAAGAGTAATATGCTCGCTGAAGCTGGACGTGATACAGATTATGTCATCGATAAAACAGAAAACCTTATTTTCAAATTCTGGGCCATAAAATAAAATATCAACTAATCGTTGTTGAGTAGCTGGTGCATTCGTAAGACCGAAAGGCATTCTTTTGAATTGAAATGTGCCACGCGTGGGAATATAAAAGGCTGTTTTGCAACGGTCCTCTTCTTTAATTAATGTTTGCCAAAAAGATTTAGACAGGTCTAAACTAGACAAGTATTTAGCATCTCTCAGATTATCTAAAATTTCCGAAATATAAGGCAAGCTATAAGCATCTTTTTTTGTAACGGAATTTAATTTTCGACTGTCCAAACAGAAACGCAGTTCACCATTCTTCTTTGGTGTCAAAATGACCGGATTTGACCACGGGCTTTCTGATCGTTCAACAACATCCTCTGAGAGCATGTCGTCAAGATGCTTTATTAATATTCTTTGTTTATCGGGAGACATGCGATAAAATCTTTGCCGAATAGGGGGACAATCACCTGTATCAATTGAATGAGAAATAATATTTGTGCAACCGAGACCCCGCTTCTCGTATGAAATATCGGTAAATTTAGAAATAATGTTGTCAGCGGTAGCTCTCTGGTCGACTGTAAGATGATCATAGGAAACAAGATGTGTAGGGGGAACTGCCTGCAACTCCATTACTTGAGCGTCGGACTTGTTCACAATCAAAACAGACTCCAATTTGTTAGGAAATAGGCCAAAGCTTCGCCAAAAATCCATGCCAAGGATAAGGGAATTTTGAATCCCAGGTACAACATGAACTTCTAAGTTAATCAATTTATCCTGAAACTCGAAGGGTAGAAACACCGATCCCAAGGACTCAAATCGTTCACCGCCTGCTGTTATTAACCTTAAAGGTTTCGATTTATCCAAAACATTGTCTTTCAAAAATAAGTTATGCAAATTATTACCTAAAATTGTAACGCAAGATCCAGAATCTAAAAGACCTGTGGTAGGTATTCCGTTTAATTTTAGAGTAACGTAAGGTAAATATTCTACTTTAGAATTACGGATTGAGGAAATATGATAGCTATTAAAGAATTTTTTTAGAAAGTCTAACCAATTATTCCACTCTGTTTTATTACAATTAGTTGTATAATTTGATTTTCCACAATCCTTATTAACTAGTTTTTTGAAACTGTAGGGGTCGACTTAGATTTACAATTGGGGCAGTCTGACACCTTGAAACCCTTTGTGCCGCACTTAAAACAGATTAGGTAGTGTGGCTGACGGCAATTACGTAATGAGTGCGAATTGCATCTACAACGCACGCAAAAAGTTTTATTTATATTAGAAGTACTCGATACGGCGCTGACTTGTGGCACAGACTTGTATCTCGATGTATCGGCGACAGAGTTATATTTATTGAAGTTATTATGATTGTAAACATTTTTGTTTGAAGAAAAATTAGAAAACGGATAATTATACGCTAGATCGGGTGCTACAGTATTCTTTGAAACTTTAGGGGGTTCGGAAAATTGCTTACTGCGACTTTGGTAATTTTCGAAAAGACGACAAACTTCGACCAGACTATCAACGTCAACAACCTTTGCAGTGAGCAGACAATTAGTGTAACAAGGTCTAATATTATTTAGTAAAATTTCTAGCTTCTCCGAATCAGCGATAGGAGAACTAAGTCGCGAAAACAGACCGTGCATTTTTGCCACGTAAATAGTTATTGATTCGTTCTCGCCTTGTGAGCGCTGACGAATCTCCGTCATAAGACGGTAATCGTAGTTATGCGGACTAAAATCTCGTTTTAAAAGTTCGCAAAGTTCTAACCAAGTCTTTACGTTATTTTTAACAGAACGATACCAAACTAATGCGTCACCCGAAAATATTTCAAAAGCGAAAGACAACATCTTGTCATGTGGAATAGATCTACAGGACATAAATTCATCAATTTTTTCAATAAAAGATCTTACACATGATTTACCGTTAAATTTGAATTTACCTAATTCCGAGAAAAGCTTACGGTCGTAATTATAGGAAGTGTTTCCCTCTGCCACTGAGCAATCCGACCGCGAACTACGACGCGTGATTAATTGTAATTTCGCATATAAGTCATTAAATTTATTCCACACAGACTCAATTTTTTTAATATCAAGACTGCCGGTATCCACCCTATTCAGTCGATGAAAACAATGGTGAAGCACGGTTTCGACCTTCTGTTGAAGCTCGGAGGTATAGTTTGCTTCCAACATAGATAAGTGTCTATTTGATCTTAATAACGACTTTTCCACTTCAGCCACATCCTCCTCTGGTGGGAAGGGTGAAGATAATATATCCTCCGAGGGAATTTTAACTGAAAGTTTAGCGATTTGTTTGCGGGGATCGTCAGGCTTTGAAACGCCGCGTATTGTGGTCTCATATTCTAATTATCGGCAGTAACAGCAGGAAGCTGTTGATAACCTTGTGTATGTTGTCTGTCCCTTCGTCGTGGTGCTTGGGGTCGAGTCCCTCGTGCGAGAGAATGTCGGTGATCTGCTCGTTCACGTGGTCTTCGTGCTGTAGCTGCTTCATAGCCTCCCTGTTCCTCTCCCGCTCTCGGCCGAGCGAGAGGTCGTTGAGTCTGTCTCTTTCCCCGTCGTCCAGCGGCGTGTGTGGCGCGAAGTACCCGCGGGACAACACGCGAGCCAACACCACTCGCTGTATGCTGTGCTCTGTACCTTTTTCTATTATCGTCTCAAAGAATCGTAGCGTTTCCAGCGTTAGATCATAGTTCTCCGTGAGACAGTTGTTAATGAGAGTGTGTAGTAGCGGCCATTCTGACACCTCGCCGTCTCCGACCAGCCAGTTTGAGAACTCGTTGATGAGGTCGGGCGAGTCCACGACCTTGAGGCACTTGGCGAGGATGGCGGTGACTAACACCGCGTGATGGACGTCAGAGATGCCGGCTTCTGCTACGCCTTCTAGAAAGTTCTGTCGGAACGTTCTGGACAGGTGCGCAGCTATCGTTGGGTGACATTCCTTCATGAGCGTGTCGCAGTAGTCGAGCCACGAGAAGAAGCTGGTCAGCTCCCGGTACCCGTGGAACTTGTTGTACGACTTGTCGCCGAAGTCTTGTGCCACGTACGCCCACGTAATATTGAGATGCTCCACATCACTGGGGTCCACATTGGCGGGCACGCACTTGTACTTGGCGGCGAGTTTGTCCACTATCGTCTCGCAGGCCGGGCTGCAACTCGTCACCAGATTCGCTATGTCGTCCTCCGGGAGGGACGACACTATCATTATGCCTTCGCACGCTCGGAGGACCACTTGGTTGTCAGCACTATTCAAATACGACAACAGCAGATCAATGAGCAGAAACTTATCATTGTCATCATAAACAGTCTTATGGCTCTTACACGACACATTATCATCCCCTGAACTATTCGACGTCGTGTTATAATTATCATCCCTCCCCGCCCTGATTATCGACACATTCCTCAAAGGGTTAGGGGGTAACTCCACTTCAAAAAGGGGATTTTTCTTTGGCGTTTGGATTTTACTTCTAATTGGTATAAGCTTTTGTATGTCTTCTGGTATGCTGAGTAAGGTGGATTTGTCTTCGACGAAGGGCGTTGTGAAAATGTTGGCGAGACCTGGCTCTTTGCGGACTAGGCCGCATAGTGTGAGTAGGAGTTCCACTTCTTCTTTTTCTGTGGGAGATGCAGGCGATTCGTTGCACTGGATCAGCATGCGCTGGAACAAAAACAAACGATTAATAGTCCAACCAAATTTTATTGGATTTATTGATTTCATTACTATATGGAATAGTTACCGAACCCAATAATCACGGAATTCAGTAATGTTTGAATCTCAGACAACAAAAAACAGAATATTTAACAGGCAGGTATTTTAAATCCTCAAGTCACATCCCGGGATTTACGATCGATGAAATATATTGTGGATAGAATAAATTGTGGAATGGATTAATGGATAGCTTGACTTGCAGCTTGTAATATTTGCAGTGGAAACATTTTCTATGAGTAAATGCTTTTGTGGCATTTACTCTACAGCAGTAACATACATCAGTGGGCGCGTAAAGCCGTCGGTTCGGATTCATGCCTCAGGACAAGAATAATTAATCCAAGCCGAAGGCGTTCATCCGGTTATACACACTCAGACGAAAATAAGGTAAGTTCGAAAACAACTCATAAACAAAATTACCTGTAAAGGCCTATAAACATGCGCGCTATATGCGCACGGGCAAGGGCCCACTGTGCCGCCGTGCTGCTCTTTCTCTTCATCAACTACTTACTAACTATGCCGAAAGTAACTGACTTCAATACCAGAGTTGGTAAATCATTAACCTACAGAATGCCGTATAGCTAGCCACAATAAAAATCCTACTATGTCTCGCACTGATCCTTGGATCAGCGGTCGACGAGTTAAGGCATGGAGCACCTTTTATGATTATTTTGCAGTGACACATTCCTAAGGAATTTTGGAGAGAAAGAAAATTCAAATCCGCATAATAAAAACTTACCTGAAAGGGCCATTGTCGCACGGGTGATCGATTTTCACGGGATAGCCGGGATCGATCACTCGCCGAGCAATAAAAAGAGATGCTTAGGTTGTCTTACGGGAAATAAATAAAAATATCACCAGGACAGATTAAACTCGCGTTATATTCCAGATTCACAATTTTGATTAACAAAAGAACCGACACTAGGGGTTAACCGGCTAGATAGTTATCCAGGGCGTAGGTCGTAAGTTAACACTCCACAGGTCCACGGATGGATACTCAGCTTTTCGTGTCTCCCAGCAGAAGCAAGCCCCAACCACGTGTGTCGCCGGCATATATACGGTCGGCAAGCGGGTGAGGCTCCCCACCGCAGTGCGTCATCGCAGTGGGGCTCGCGAGCGCGGAGGCACGACGTCACAGTGGGATATACATACATACATACATAGACTCACGCCTGTTTCCCGGAGGGGTAGGCAGAGACTACGGAACGCCATTTGCAACGATCCTGACATACCTCACTTGCTTCACTCACTCCCATCAAGTTTCTCATGCATGCTCTTCTGTTAAGGGTACTTCTGACTTGTCCTTTTTTCAGGATGTCTCCAATCTGGTCAGAGAACGTCCGCCTAGGTCTTCCCCTTTGTCCTGTTCCATTCACACTTGCCTTATATATCTTCTTTGTCAGTCTATCGTCATCCATCATCTCCATGTGCCCAAACCATCTTAACATGCCTTTCTCAATGCTTGTCACTACATCTTCTTTTACCCCACACCACTCTCCTATCACACAATTCTTTACTCTGTCGGTCAAAGACACACCACACATACTTCTCAGTGCTCTCATTTCTACAGCATTTATTTTACTTTCAAATCTCTTCTGCCATACCCAACTTTCACTACCATACATAAGGGTAGGCACTAACACGCCTCTATGTACAGCCAAACGTGCCTTTTTGGACACGTATTGACTGTTCATAAACGCTTTCAGAGCTCCATTCACACTATTACCTGCATTAACTCTCCTTTCAATATCTTCTTCATTCTTACCATCTCTTGTAAACAACGTACATAAGTAAACAAACTCATTCACTTGTTCCACTCGCTGTCCATCGATCAAAACATTACAAGCCGTAACGCATTCCTCCTTTTCAAAAACCATAACTTTCGTTTTACTTACATTCACTTTCATTCCTTTCCTCTCTAACGCACCATGCATGATTGCTACCATCTCCTGCAACTCCTCCGCTGAAGATGCAAGTATTACCTGATCATCAGCATAAAGGAAGCATTTGACGAGTAACCCATTCATCCTTAATCCGCAGTCACACTGTTTTAAATCTTGCAAACAACTGTCCATGAAGATGTTAAACAGCCACGGCGACGCTACACATCCCTGTCTAACACCTTTCTCGATGGTAAACCAGTCAGTGTATGCCTAGTTTATCCTCACACAAGCTCTAGAATCCTCATTAAGGGATTTCAGAGCTCGAATGAGGCTGCTGTCCACCCCATTCATTGACAGCACCGACCACATTTCATTCCTCACCACTTTATCGTAAGCCTTTTCCAAATCCACGAATGCGCAATAGACCTTTTGACCTTTGGCCAAAAACTTTTCGGCTATGCTTCGCAAGGAAAAAACCTGATCTGTGCATCCCATACCTTTCGGAATCCTGCTTGTACATCCCATATTTTCTTGTCGGTTACTTCCATAACTCTTTCAATAAGTACCTTTGCATACAATTTGCCAACAATGCTGAGAAGGCTAATGCCTCTATAGTTTTTGCAATCTTGTTGCGAGCCTTTTCCTTTATAAAGAGGCACAACTACAGCTGTGGCCCACTCATTAGGTACTCGGCCGGTGGTCCAGCACAAGTTATATAACCGCTGCGACTGACCAACTATGACGCCCTGTCCAGCCTTCAGCATTTCGACTGTAATCCTATCATATCCTGCAGCCTTACTTACTTTCATACTTCCCAGTGTCTTCACGATCTCAGCCACGCCAATAACACTTTCATCATTGCTATCGTTACCATTCATTTCAGCTATCGGTGTCTTTATCGCCCACCTTTCAAATAAACTTTCAAAATACTCTTTCCATCTCTTCAGCACGCAAGATTCATCATTTACTATCTTTTCATTCTCGTCTCTGATGGATGTGTGTTCTGAGGATTTAGTTCTTCCTAGAACTGCACGAACGGATTTCCAGAAAAACTTAATGTTTCTCTGGAAATCGTTAGATAATCTGCTATCAAACTCATCTTTCTTTTCTTCTTTTTTCCTTTTAACCATTTCTTTCACTATTCTTTTTGACCTAACAAACTCCTTTTTTGCTTCATCTATGTCTACACTCGTTGCTTTTCCCATTCTTTCATTTGCTCTGACAGCCAACCAATCCGACCAAGCTTTCTTCTTCTCTGACACTGCTGATTGTACATCCTTGTCCCACCATGTATTCTTAACCTTTCGTATTTTCCTTCTCTTGATCACACCACATACTTCAGACGCTACACATACTACCTCTTCTTTAAAGGCCTGCCATAATTCTTCCATATCATTTATGCAATCCAACCTCTCAAATTTTGCTATCAATCTTCGTTTTTACTCATCTTTCACATCTTTCGTGTGGGATATTGATTCGGCAATCATTGTTCCGATAGTTGTGTACGTTAATGGACTAATAGTGAAAGCCCTCGAACGCCATCTAAAGAGGTTGAAACTAGGCAGCTGGGTCAAGTGTGTTTTTTTGCAATCGCGCAAACAAAAAAAAGGCTTCACGTGTAATTACTTTGATATATTCTTACAAGATCTAAAAAGCCCCCATTCGCTTAAAATAAAATATAATATTAATATAAATTATATGTGCTAATATAAAATTAACAAATAAAAGAAGATCAAGTATGAATGGGTTAGAAACAAACGTGCAACAAAATAGCTCAGTTTTGGTCATTCTCCTTTGTTGACCTTGTCCTGTACATTTATTCTAAAAACTAGCTGTCCCGGCGAACTCCGTATCGCCTTTTTAATGTATTTACATTTCATATTAATTTTTAACTCTTTTCCAACTTATTCAGAACAAAGTTACCAAGAACATCAGTGTTTAATCTCTTAATTGCTAGGCAAAGTTGTTTTGCCATATAAATTATTTCTAGGGTAGAAAAACTAACTTATTGTAAGGAGATGAGAAGGTGGTATATGAGTGATATGGTTAGATCACTGATCTAGGGATATGATAAAATTACTAATACTATTAAATACTATGGCTATTAAATAATTAAATCAACTGCAAGTCTGACTCGCCCATGAAGGGTTCCGTAGGAGAGGTATCCACTGAACATAGCCATTATCTCGAACATCAAATACCACTACCACTTTTTCACCACCAATAATAACTTTTTTTATATTATTATATTTCCCATCCGCCATCTTTGATCACGAAATAGATGTTGTATTTGGATTCGCCATCCCTTAAAACATCGGAGAAGATACCCATATCGACTTTACAAAAAAATCCCGTCCGCCATCTTTGATTTCCTATCCGCCATCTTTGATCACGAAATGGATGTTGAATTTGGATTCACCATCCCTTAAATCATCAGAGACGATACCTATATTGATTTTTAAAAATTTTCCCATTCGCCATATTTGATTTCCCATCCGCCATCTTGAATCACGAAATAGATGTTGTATTTGGATTCCCCATCCTTTTAAACATCGGAGACGACACCCATATTGATTTAAAAAAACCCATCCGCCATCTTTGATCACGAAATATATGTTGTATTTTTATTCTCCACCCCTTAAAATATCGGAGACGATAGCCATATCGATTTTCCATTTTTTTCCCATCCGCCATCTTTAATTTCCCATCCACCATCTTGAATCACGAAACAGATGTTGTATTTGCATTCCATACCAATATTGATTTTTAAAATTTTTCCCGTCCGCCGTCTTGAATCACTAAATAGATGTTGTATTTGGAATCCCCATCCCTTTAAACATCGGAGACGATACCCATGTTGATTTAAAAAAAACCCATCCGCCATCTTTGGTCACCAAATAGATGTTGTATTTGGATTCTCCACCCCTTAAAATATCGGAGACGATAGCCATATTGATTTTTTAATTTTTTCCATCCGCCATCTTTGAGTTCCCATTCACCATCTTGAATCACGAAACAGATGTTGTATTTGCATTCCCCTACCCTTTTTACATCGCAGACGATACCAATATTGATTTTTTAAAACTTTCCCATCCGCCATCTATGATTTCCCATCCGCCATCTTTGATCACGAAATAGATGTTGTATTTGGATTCACCATCCCTTAAATCATCAGAGACAATACCCATATTGATTTTAAAAATTTTTCCCATCAGCCATCTTTGATTTCCCATCCGCCATCTTGAATCACGAAATAGATGTTGTATTTGGATTCCCCATCCCTTTAAACTTCGGAGACGATACCCATATTGATTTTTAAAAAAAAATCCCATCCGCCATCTTTGATCACGAAAAAGATGTTGTATTTGGATTATCCATCCCTTTTAACATCGCAAACGATACCAATATTGATTTTTTTAAATTTTCCCATCCACCATCTTTGATTGCCCATCCGCCATCTTTGATCACGAAATAGATGTTGTATTTCGATTCCCCACCCCTTAAAATATCGAAGGTGATACCCATATTGATTTTTAAAATTTTCCCATCCGCCATCTTTGATTTCCCGTCCGCCATCTTGGATCACTAAATAAATTTCATATTATTAATCAGTGTCCCGAAAATGCCGAAAACGATACCCATATAGATTGTATCCTATTCATTTAGCCTTTTTTTGCCTTTGACCCAACCCTCCCCCTTCTCATCTGACCATCTTATTATTTTTGTCTAGCCCCTATAAGTTGTGGCGTAATTTTATATAGCCTATAGCCTTTCGGAATAATTGGGCTATCATAGGCAATATCAATTTTTGAAATCCGACTGCTAGTTCCTGAGATTAGCCGACATTCTCTTTTAGCCTTTATAGCCTTTTGCCCGGCCCCAAAGGGTCAAAGCGTTATGTTATATAGGCTATAGCCTTCCGGAATAACTGGGCTATCGTATACAAAAATAATTTTTCAGATCCGACCGGTAGTTCCTGAGATTAGCGCGTTCAAACAAACAAACAAACAAACAAACAAACTCTTCCGCTTTATTATATTAGTATAGATTTCAATGTTAGTAAGAAAACATTATAACTTTTTTAAATTCAAAGGAGATAGTTGCACTTAATGAACACCGAAATATCCTACAAAAATATTTCTCCAATTTGTAGAAGTAATTTAAAGTAAAAAAAGTATATTAATCTAATAATAATAATAATAAAAATCATTTATTGCATCAAATATGGTATAGCACATAGGTGTTACAAAATTATATTGTTCCACATACTTGGCCGCTACACAACATGCAACAATAGTTTAAAAAACACATTATAAATAAAAAAAATACACATTTATCACTAGACATACATTATTCCAACAGGTAGTAATTATTAAAATCTATTCCTCACTGAACGCTCCAAGTTATAAAATTTGCATCTGTTTTCTTCTAGAAACTCTTCAACAGAGTAATAACACTCCTCAATCAACCAATTACGCAATGCCGTGCAAAATTCGTTGTATGGAAGTGATGTTATAGCACACGGTAAACAGTTGTAAATTAATGGAGCCATGTAAACACAGCTTTTCCTGAAAAGTTCCAACTTAGGAACCGGGATTTCATATTGAAATTGGTTAATTTTCCGTTTATTTACATTATTCCTGCCTTCAAATAACGAAGAATTGCATCTCAAAAATGTTGCGATTTCATAGATATAGATACTAGGAACGGTTAAAAGTTTATGTGATGTAAATATAGGCCTACAAGAATCGCTCCAATTCATATTATACATTGTACGGATACACTTTTTTTGAGCAATAAATATTCGCGATATGTCAGTGGAGTTTCCCCAAACAACTATACCATAACGGATTAAAGAACATACATGAGCATGATACACCATAAACGCAGTTTGTCTAGATGCGATATCTTTGACTTTTCTTAAGGCAAATACAAATCTATTAATTTTAGTGCCAAGTTCTTCAATATGACACTTCCATGTTAAGTGTTCGTCTAAAATGACACCTAAGAACTTTGTACTATTTAGTTGCACTATATTTTTATTATTTAGAACTACTTTAATCTGTATATTTTTCCTTTTATATGTTTTAAAGTTGATAATATTAGTTTTAGAAATATTGATCTTTAACTTATTGATATCTAACCATTTAACCAAATCACTAAGAGTATCGCCTATAACTAAATCAAAGTTCTGTTTTTCTTGCTCAGTTATAATAGTGGTGTCATCAGCAAATAGAACACTTTGGTGTTTAACTGATTGAGGTAGATCGTTTATGTAGACGAGAAATAATAACGGACCCAAGATGCTACCGTGGGGTACACCACGGGGGTTTACTCTGGGTTCTGAATCAAAATTATCAAGTGTGTGTGATATCATATTTAACTTTGTTACCCTGGTAATTTGTTTTCTATCACTTAAATATGATTCAAACCACTTCTTAGCAGGGCCGCGAATACCATATTTTTCCAATTTATTTCCTAGTCTAAAATGATCAACAAGGTCAAAAGCTTTGCTTAAATCTAGAAAAAGGGCACACGGAGATCTATTATTATTTAAACTGTTTATAATAGCTTTCACTAATGTAAATATTGCTAATGTAGTAGATCTATTTTGCCGAAAACCAAATTGTTGATTAACTAAAATATTTCTCTTCTGATCGGATCTTCGCTGGCAACACTAGCGGGCAGTTGTCATTTCAATACGTGTATATAATTTTAAGTGATAAAAATACTTTAATATTATTTTAAGTAATAATTCCATGTGGAAAGTGAAGTATATACCCCTAAACCTGACCAATAATTGTTGGTGTATCTATAAATAAAAGGACTACTGACAAAATCTCGCTAGAAAATTTGTAGCGGACTATCTGTCAAAGTAACGGATAACGGAGACGAGATTTAAAAATCATCTGGAAACCCGGGGAGTATTGTTTTCATTATTCTTTACATAATCCTGTACTGTTTTATTGTTTAAACTACTACGAAAATACACTATACATCACATAAACACTGCTCATTATATGTGAGCGACGTCAATTACAATACACAGCGGCACCGTTTGCCTCCTTTTGCTTGACAAATTGTGGAAGCAAAATCGATGACGAAAAACATTTGCCTCAGACACCATATACTACATGACACACTATACACAATACATAATTATTTATTATAAAATATATTAATAGTACAGTAGTGTTACACAGATCCATTTATATAGATTCTGTTTATACCGATTTTTGCAAGGCTTTTGATAAGGTGGATCACGACTTACTTCTTCAGAAGCTCGCCTTTAACGGCATTCGTGGCAATTTATTGCGGTGTTTTACTTCGTATATTAAAAACAGAACACAACGGGTAGTTATTAATGGTATTACTTCTGGAAATATTATAAAGGTAACTTCTGGTGTGGCTCAAGGATCAATTTTTGGGCCATTGCTATTTGTAATATTTATTAATGACATAAAAGAATGTTTCAAACATACCCACTTTTTATTATATGCTGATGATCTCAAAATCTACCGTGATATAACTTGCTTAGATGATTGTCAAAAACTTCAAGAAGATTTAAATCGGCTGTCTGCCTATTGTTTGCTTAACAAACTACATCTAAGTATCCAAAAATGTAAAAGTATAACCTTCACGAAAAAAATTAATAACTTCGAATATTCCTACGTTTTACAAGATAATCAACTAGAAAAAGTTTGTGTCATAAAAGACCTTGGTATATACCTAGATAGTAAGCTACATTTCGATATTCATGTCAATCACATAGTTGGCAAAGCATTTCAATTATACGGTTTCGTGATGCGGTCCTGTAAGGCCTTCAAACGCCATTCCTCTTATCTTCTCTTGTACAAATCTCTTATTCGCTCACAATTAGAGTATGCAACATGTGTGTGGAATCCTTATTACTCCAAATACAAAGACCAAATAGAGTCAGTACAACGTAAGTTCCTACGATCCATGAACTACAGATGTTTCCGCTCTAAGTCCTCTTATGAAAATCTATTAAAGAAATTCTCTTTGCCTAAACTGGAGTCGAGAAGAACTTTCTTAGACATTATGCTTTTATTTAACATATCTCGCAATAATTTCAATTGTAATAGGCTCATGAATCAAATATACATTTCTGTACCCACACGTTCATCTTCATTAAGAAGTATTCGCAAATTTTGTCTGTTTGCGCCAAAGAATTGTAGAACTAAGGCTGGTGAATGCTGCCCTTTAAGTAGAATAATGAAAATGTACAACACCTATATTACTGATGTAGATTTTTTGCATGTTCGACGTCATATTTTAAAAATGAAATAAGTAAGATTATATACTCGTAAACTTGATTTTGTATAGTTGTAAGTTACATTGCAATGTCAGTTCAGTGTAATTGGGTTTAATTAATTAATTATTTCTTTTTTTTTTATTTTACAAGTAAAACCTGTACATATGTAGGTACCATATTATAATATGTTAATTTGTGGACAATGGTGCTGGTTTCACTGGAAGTATGTTTTAGTGTACTTAAATATTGTTAAGTAATGTATCAGTGTTACTGTTTGTTGTCCTAAATAAATGAAAAAAAAAAAATATAAGTACCTACATTCCAATTTTATTGATATTTCATAGATTCATTGTATTTTTATAGTGAATTACAATAAATTACCAATAAGTGATACTCATCTTCTTAATTGCATATTATTGTTTTATAAATATATCAAACTTATTATGTTCATTACTTTTCTATGAATAGAATATCAAATACCCCAATACTTAGTACCTATTTAAAATAAGCTGTTCCTAAATTTATTCAATTTTAGTCTCTTTTCTTTTTTATGATCTACCTACAATATTTCCTTCTCAACCTTCTATCCACCTATTTCATAGTTGCCCTCAGCTCACTTCACTCACTCTTCCTTATATTTCAGGTACCTACGGGGTAGGCCTGTGGAATGATGACCCGCAGGATGGCAGTTCTGGAGGACAAACTACAGACCACGCTTAAGGAATTGGAATGCTCTAAAATCCTGTGTAACCAGCTGCTACAGGAAAGGGAGGACAGCAAAGAAGAAGTACAGAAAATAGTAAACAAAAATACTGAACTCAAGGCACAGTTGGCTGAAATGCACACACACCATCTCGAAATACTTGAGCAACATAAACAACTTCGATTGACAGTGTCCAACTTTCAACAGTGTATGGACACCCATGAAGAAGCTCTGAGGCGTGTTGCTGAACTAGAACGAGAATTGAGTGAAGCTCATAACACCATCTCTAACGTAGAAACTCTTAAACGCAGTGAACAGATAGCGAATACCTGCAGTCTATATCATGAGTTGGTTAGTAGTGAGCCTGATCATGTGTGTATTAGGGAGCCTGTTGTGACAATAGACCTGACCAGGGACGATACCATTATTATGACACCCAGCTTTTCAAGTCACAAAAAACTTAAACGCTATATTAAAGTTAATAAACTAATTAAAAAATGTCATAAATCTATGAAGAAATATAAAGTGCATAGAGTTAATTTAAATCTCAGAAAGGAGCGCATTTATTTACTTGATCAACTGTCTAAGTACTCTAGAAGTTTAGAACATAGTAGGGTAGTGTATGATACTGACACTCATCGCTTGAGGGAAGAGCTAGTTCTTAGGGAGAGCACCTTAAATGAAATATTTAACAAATATCAAGCTTCTCAACAAGAGCTGAGCAAGCGTATAGTAGAGGCAGGTGAGCTAGTAGACTTGGTGAGATGTAATGCAGAAATGTATGAGTCTCTTATCAATAAGCTCTCATGTCCGTGTGCTCACATTCACACTCCAACCCCAGCAGAGCCATTGAGTACCATACTACCTGAGAACTTTTCTGATAATTCACAAAACCAATCCTCTTCACAATCAAATAGGATTAAATCTAGGTTTTCAACATCAACTAACAAAACCTACATTTTTTCTGATAGGCTAGGTCATAATTTTGCTAGTCTTCTCAGTGAGAATACAAACCAGAGTGTTATAAATTACTGTAGGCCAGGGGATAGTTACAGTAGTTTAGTTAATCAGATTAAGTTGCACCCCTTAGATGAGAGTAGTACGGCCATATTGTTGTTTGGTAACAGTTTAACGGTAAAAAGACAGCATATCATAGAATGTGTTGAAATGTTATTAGACCTTAATTCCAAGTTTAGTTGTAAATTTATTTTATGTGCTTTGCCTTACTCAAATGACTTAACACATACACAAAACATGCACATACACACATTAAATATGTTATTATATAATATAACTTGTCGTCATAGTGACGCAATATTGTTTTTTGACGCTAATAAATTTATTAGTAAATTTACTTTAACAAGAGATACAATGTATCTGCCATTTTATATTAAGCGACAGATTGCTAAACTATTAGCATACAATTTACAACAAGGCAGAGAGCCTTGTGTTGACAATTTATTTGATAGGGTTAGTACTTGTACTAACAACGTTTTTATTGACACGTCTTGTGATTTAAACTCCAAGATAGGACAACAGTTAGGCTGCAGTATTTGAATATAGTACACCAAAACATGCAGGGCCTATCTGGCAAAAAATTAGAGTTAATTTTATTTCTAGAAAAATATGATTTTAAGGTTTTGTGCTTAACTAAACATTGGTTAAAGAACCATGAGCTTATTGTTATAAATCAATATTATACAGTGCAGAGTTCGTATATAAGAATGCAGGCTATTAGAGGCGGTTCTCTCATAATAACTTCAAATTTATTAAAATGTAAGGAACGTAAAGTTAATTTATCTATTGAGCGCACTATTGAGTTGTCCTGTGTGGAATTAGACCTATATATAGTAATTTGTGTATATCGACCTCCTTTTGGTGACTATAATCTATTTGAGACTGTTATGGAAGATGCTATAAATAAAATTAAATGTAGTAATAAGAATATTATAGTATGTGGCGATTTTAATATTAATATTTTAGAAAACTCTTCACAGTGTATTAGATTTCTGAATCTTTTCAAGTCATTTAATTTAAGTAACCTATTCTGTGAACATACTAGAGTATCTGCAACATCTTCTACTTGTTTAGATAACATATTTAGTTCTTGTGCTGCCACAAACCCAGTAGTAATTATTTCTCTCCCTTCTGATCACCGTGGACAGATAGCTAGTTTTCTCTGTTCAACATATGATAAATCACGTACAGTAGAATGTAGGCCTCAGACTACCAATCGTCTAATACGTTTCAAAACCAATATTATTGCTAAACTCAATACCTCAATATTGAACTTACAAAATCCAAATACAATTTATAACTCACTTTTTGGACTAGTAAATAATGAGTTTCAAAATACGTTCAAGAGTAAAACAGTCACACTAAAGGGTACTTTGGGATATTTTAACCAGTGGGCCACTATAGGTATATACAAAAGTAGAGCCAAGTTGTTTGAATTATATGGTATGAAACAACATAGATTTGACACACCTTTTCGAGATTATGTAAAAAAAGTACTCAAAAATTTTTAAACAAGTTTGTATTATGCCAAAATCTAAATTTATTAGTAGTAAAATTAAGCATTCAACAAATATAATTAAAGAAACTTGGAAAATTATAAATAATGAAACAGGAAGAGCACGACCACGGGAAAACCAATTTGAACTTAAAGAAAACCATTTATTAGTCACCAATAAAACTCAAGTAGCACATATGTTCAATAGTTTCTTTGCGAGCATACCTTTAACAACTATTAGCTGTTTACAATCATCATCTTTAGACGCTGGAAATTTTTTGCTTAGCAGTGTACCTGAATGCAAGAGCGTGTTTAGATTCGAGCACATTACCCCGCGAGATATATTGATTGCATATAATTCAATTAATATTAAAAATACCGGTGACTTTTGGGGCATTTCAATTAAAATTAGGTACTATAGTTGAGACTGTTGCCTTACCTATCTATAATTTTTAATCAATGCTTTGACCTGGGCGTATTTCCGGATTTGATGAAATTAAGTAAAATTATACCCTTATTCAAATCTGGCAGTAAAAATGAAATTAATAATTTTAGGCCCATATCTATCTTGCCGGCATTTAGTAAAATATTTGAAAAGATTCTTTTAAAGCAGCTACTAAACCACTTTAATTTAAATAGTCTGCTTCACAAGGATCAATACGGATTTACTAAAGGTAGATCCACTACTGATGCGGGTGTTGCTCTCATAAAACACGTTTATAGTGCTTGGGAGTCATCAAAGAATGCTATTGCAGTGTTCTGTGACCTATCTAAAGCATTTGACTGCGTTCAGCACGACACGCTACTGCGTAAGCTCCGCCACTATGGCGTAGAGAAAACCGCACTTAGTGTTGTCGATTCATACCTGCGGCAGAGATTTCAGTGTGTCGATGTAAATGGGACTACATCCTCTAAATTACCTATACAGCTAGGCGTTCCACAAGGCTCAATTTTAGGTCCTTTTCTATTTCTTGTATATATTAATGACTTACCTTTTTATTTAAAAAACATCTGTGATGTTGTACTTTTTGCAGATGATACGTCACTTATTTTTAAAGTAGATAGGAATAGAAATCAATTTGATGATGTAAATAATGCACTATTACAAGTTACACAATGGTTTACAGCAAATAACCTAGTACTTAATTCTAGGAAAACTAAATGCGTTAAATTTGCTTTACCTAATGTAAGACAACTGGGACCTAATATTATGCTAGATAGGGAGGAACTTGACACAGTAGACTCTACAGTGTTCCTAGGTATTACACTAGATAATAAATTACAATGGGGTGCACATATAGCATGTCTTGCAGGAAAGCTAAGCTCTGCTGCGTATGCCGTCAGAAAAGTTAGGCAACTTACTGACATCGACACGGCTCGTTTAGTTTATTTTAGCTATTTTCACAGTGTTATGTCCTACGGCATTTTGTTATGGGGCAAAGCTGCGGATATTCAGAATAACTTCGTTCTACAAAAACGAGCGGTAAGAGCAATATACATGTTAGGTGCAAAAGATACTCTTAGGGAACGCTTTAAGTCTATAGGAATTCTTACAGTAGCCTCGCAATTTTTATTTGCTAATATTTTGTACATTAGGCAAAATATAGGTTTATTTACCACAAAAAGCGATATACATAACATAAATACTCGAAACAGGCATATGTTATATGCCCCTTATCATCGTTTACATAAAGTTAATAATTCTTTTGTAGGGCTAGGTATTCGTATATACAATAAAATACCAATTAGTCTTATAGAATTACCATTTAGTACATTTAAAACTAAAATAAAAGACTGCCTTATTAAGAAAGGTTATTATACTATTAATGATTATTTCAGTGATAAGGATAGCTGGTCACTTACGCTAGACAACTCATGATCTTTATACCTAATTAGAATTATATAGATACTTTGCATTTTTCAGTTAATCTTTATATAATATTTCTAGTTCTTTTAAATTACTGTTCATGTATTATTAGGTCATTCAACTTAGGTACTACATTTACATTTGCATTGTTGTTCCACTAATTTTATTAAAGTTTTACTGCACTGTAAGATGAAGATAACTCGTGATTATGGGCTGTAAACTAATGTTTTAGTAATTTTGTGCATTAATATACAGTCACTTCTGTAACATACATATATTTCCACCATGTAGTTATGAACATGGTCGCGAGTTGCCAACATTATAAGGCGTAAGTGGATGCTCCTGTTACACAATATTCACACTGGAAGGCTACTACAGCAGTTAAATTGGTAACTGCATTAATTATTTAAGTATTATGTATGTTCCTAATTACTATTTACAAGTAATTAATTACAATGTGAAACAGTTGCAGCTCCTTACAAAAACAAAATATGTAACATAACACTGGCGATTAAAAACAGTGGCCACGAGTTTTATTGCCCGTTCTTTCTCGTGGTTCTACCTATTGCTTTGCGAATGGGCAGTAAATGTAAATGTAGAAGCATTAAGTAATGTACATTAAAATTTGACGTGCATAAGCGTCACTTTGTGACCTAGATGAATTAATGATTTTTGACTTTGACTTTTGACTTTATTGTATTTATCAAAAAAATTAAGTACCCGCTTATACATAATTTTCTCGAACACTTTTGATAATGTTGGGGTCAATGATATTGGTCTGTAATTGTTAACATCTGTTTTTACGCCTTTCTTATGTAACGGTTTTATCAATGAAAATTTCAACCCATTAGGAAAGCAACCTTGTTCCAAAGAAAGTTTGATAATATGAGCTAATGGGTAACAGATGTACTGGGATATGGCCTTAAGAAGACTAGTAGTGTTGTTATCCTGCGGCTTTTGTATTTTCAATGATTTTATTGTTTGGTAAACTTCGCAAACACTTGTGGATTCTAAGAAAATACTATTATCATTTAATTTAATATTATGCATGTCAAAGAAATTATTATGTTCGTTAGATGGCATATCAGTATTTGTAATGTCAATAAAATAATTATTAAATTTATTAGATATGTCAGATCCGGATGTCAAAGTAAAAGTTTTGTCATTTAAACTACATATATGCTCACGACATCGATCACTTCCCATATGACGCCGTATAACATCTCATGTAGCTTTTGCTTTATTATTGGCAGAAGGTATAAGTTTTTGGTTACAACACAGTTGCATACTATTGATACACTTTCTTAACAGTTTAGAGTAAGCGATATACTTATCTTTATTCTCGCTATTTTTGTTTGAGTAATATTTATATCTAAGTTGTCTTTTAGTCTTACTGCTAATTTTTATGCCTTTACTAATCCACTTTGGTTTTTTAGTATTATGTATTGTATTCTTTACTTTAATAGAAGGAAAACATAGTCCGTAAAATAATTTCAAGATGTCATGAAACTCATCAAAAGCTTTATTGGTAGATGAAATTTCAATTACACTACTGAAGCTTAGACAGCTGATATACTTAACAAATATGTTGACATTTTCGCTGCTTAAGTCGTCTATGATCATAAAATAGTGTCGATTATCAGTATTTCCACCATGTTTCTCAATTGTGACTAATTGGGCTGTATTATGATCAGAGAGATAGACATTATGAGTAGTGCCTTTCACATTACTAATATTACTAATTATATTGTCTATGCATTTGTTAAGTCTGGTGGGTTCATGTATATGGTACTGCATGCCATAGTTTAAAAGAAGTTCTTTAAATTGCACTCTATGCTTATCATTATCCTGTAAATCAATATTAAAATCACCGCAAATTATGATATTGTATTTATTATATTGAAGCTTTATTAAAATGTTGGCCAAACAATCAAAGAATATATTTATGTCTGAATTTGGCGTTCTATAAATGCAGAGTACGATAATTTTTAATTTTTTGATTTCGACACCACATATTTCAAAATGTTTATCTGTAGCAAACTGTTTTGTTATTTCTAATTCATTACTTTCATAGCCTTATTTACACAATATGCAAGTGCCACCCCGCCGTTGCGATTGCCGAGCGTAAATGGCAGCAAGGTAGAAACCATGAATGTTTAAATATTGTTCCTCTTTACTCTTAATAAAATTTTCACTTAAACACACGATAGCTACATTTTTTTTGGAATCATGCAAATCTAATAATGCTATATCTAAATCATGCATTTTATTTAAAGCGCCAGCTATGTTTTGGTGCAGGATGGAATAGTAATTATTTGGAGCTACAAAAAAAAATCATCATCTCTACGTACTTTTTTCAAAGTTGGAAAATAGTAAGGCATGGTACCTTTTTTCGGTTCCAGTGTGCTGCTATGATTGTTCAATTTCGGAGATTTTACATCTTGTGTTCTCACGACCTTACTCAACTTACTGTTGTTAAAACTCAGAAATGTATTAGTGTATTGGGTTACCATAAGCTCATGTATTATTTGCTTTGATATGTTATGTGTTCCATAAGTACCTAAAAATCTGCAGTGTTTGAAATTATTTGTTAAAACTTTCAATTCATGGTTTAGTTTTTGTTCATTGAGGTATCGATTATAAAGTACATTTACAATAATCACATTAGAATTTCTAAGACAACGCAATGCTATAGATATCTCAGACATGAATTCGATGGGGTTTGTATCGCTACTACCCGTTAAAATTATTACGTGATCATTCTTTGTTAACGTTTTACCCAAATTACAACAGCCTAACCAACTTCCAAAACATCTCTAGTTTTAGCATTTGGTTTTCTTATGGACTGAATTATAGTGTCTTCAGGTATGGTTTTACTTCTATAGCGTAAAATTTGCTGAACGAGGCCTTTTCCTTGATTGTCCGTAAGTATAATTATTTTGTTACAGCTCTAATCCTGTGTACTTTGTGGTGGTTTATGCATATCCTTGGTAATGCAGCTGCTTCCAATATTATCTGTATGTGGTAGAGACACATTGGTTGCCACTGGTTTTGTCTCTTCTGTTTTCGGACTGTTTCGATTACCGGTGTCTGTGGCGTTAATCGGAGAGCGCACCACGGGAGAATTATCCAGAGTGTGGAACTCTAATTTTCTAGCAGATGGATTTGGTATCGGAGTTATCCCAATTTCACTGGTATGTCTCAGTCCCTTTCTATTTCTTTTCAAACTCTTCGATTCAGTGCGGCATTTACTGGTGCTGAGGCTAGTGCACATTTTTTTGAGCTGATTATTTTTGCGTATTTGTTCTTGTAATTCCTGTTGTAATGACACATTGTTCAGGTTCAATATTTCAATTTCTGCGTGGGCGCTTTGTAATTGACCTTCCAACTTGTCAACCAAATTTTGTAGTTCTAGCAATTCATTGGTTTTCATGTGAGTAGACAGATCAATCATGCTTTTAATACTGCAGCTCGATGTTGATCTGTTCAAAGATTCAATGGATGAACTGGAATGCGATCGTACTATACGACGATTTCTCAAAGTAATATTATTAATCTCGTTATGTGCCATTGTTATACTACTTGATCTGGTTACTTTGGCCCAGCTTAAACTCGACAAAATGTTGTCGACGTAAAATGGAACGCGACTTTGTTAAGCGCGATTAGATTGGTAGCACTGTTTATCACGCAATGTTATTGTTTTCAAATTGTTTATAACGATTTTTGAACACAAATTATTTTATTAGTGGGAATTGTTATATTTTATGTGCACTGTTTGTGGTTATTATTGGATTCTTACGTAGATTCACAAAACGGTGATTGTTTACTGTTAAAAAATCACTTTAAGGACACACAAACGGAGTTCTCTAAATAGATATTATAAAAATAATAAAAAAACAAAAACTGTTTATTGCCAATTAAGTTTACAATTCAGCATTACCCGGTGGCCCCACAAGCGCGCTCAGATAATTGAGCTTTAACATCTTCTACCAAATATTCTAACCGCAACTGTACCTCATCGTAACTATCATACAAACTCTCCAGCTTCCCCACACGCAATTGTAACTCCTTGACTTCACAGCTAGTTAACGGCTTATCGCTTATTGCTTCAAGGTGGAGTGTTAGTCGACCTGGAATTTATATAATAACAATTTAAGTAGGTATGATTTATACGATAACTTATGGTACAGGCCTACAAACACTAACAATGGTTAACAATTTTTAGGAAGATGTAAATACAGTATTTTATGTTGTATTATAGTCACTAGAATGTACTAATACTCTATATGATTATGTAAATACAAATAAAGATTTAGTTCTTAATGTTATATTATGGAGTTTAAATTCTCAAAGCCTTATGTCGGAATTTAAGTTTACACACAAATTGGCTACTATTTAACCACACAATTACAACTAATTCATTGAATTAAGCTAACATAAGCAATTTAAGCAATTTAATTATCTTACACCAACATAAGACCTACCTACCTACGTTAACAAAACCTATGCAAATTTTGCAAAATGGAATAGTTAAATAAATATTGCAATTATATAATTATAAATGTAGCATATAAAACTACTGTACTGCTATACAAGAGTACGTATAATTTATATATTTGCTAAATAACGAGCATTAGACAGAACAATGTTCGTATGAACTATTCACGTTACAAATAGGTTGCTACGTAGAAATTAACAAAAATCAGCTGAAACACTAACCTTGAGCATCCATAAATAGGCTTATACTACCTGATCTGAGAGTGTTGGGTGATAATATTGTAGCATAATATGATAGTCCAAAGACTTTTTCAAGCACGTTGTCACCGTGCAAAATCCTCAGAAAATATTCCAACGGTAATAATGATTATTATTCCAATTTTCGCTGATTATCAGCTGTAATCTTCGATTTTCCAAGCATACGGCTCGTTACGGATCAGAAATGATCGTGGAATTTTGGGATTGCTGGAATAAAAGTCTGGACTGGTTCGTGGTTAACAGAAAAGTATATTAACGTAAGTCGTACAGAGGTCGAATACGAGTAAATGAGTGAACATATTAATCCTTAAATTTATTGTCGTTGAGTCAATGACGTATCTGCTACGTTGCTCCTACAATTCAAGCAGGCGTTTTGGCTTGAACAACAAGTCTTTACTTCTTGTACTCATCTATACATATAAATAAAATTGAAGTGCCTGTCAGTGATTTCAAAATAGCTATGTTTTTTCAAGCGCATTTAGTTAGTTACACGATTCTAATTCCAAAACAACCCTTTTTAACATTTTTGTCTGTCTGTCGGTCTGTCTGTCTGTCTTTCTGTTTGTCCGGGGTAATCTCTGGAACGGCTGAACCAATTCAAATGAGACTTTAACTAGAAGGTAGAGCATTTTATAGCGCTACATATAGGCTGCAATTTGACCCGGTAGTTGGCGCTGTTGTCGCGATAGCAAGTCTTTACTTCTTCTACTCATCTATACATATAAATAAAATTGAAGTGTCTGTCTGTGATTTCAAAGTGGCTATGTTTTTTCAAGTGCATATAGTTATTTACACGATTCTCAGTCCAAAACAACCCTTTTTAACATTTTTGTCCGTGTGTCTGTCTGTCTTTCTGCTTGTCCGGGGTAATCTCTGGAAGGGCTGAACCGATTCAAATGAGGCTTTCACTGCAAGGTAGAGGGCTTATATAGGCTACAATTTGACACGGTATTTGGCGCTGTAGTCGCGATAACAAGTCTTTACTTCTTCTACTCATCTATACATCTTCTATACATATAAATAAAATTGAAGTGTCTGTCTGTGATTTCAAAATAACTATGTTTTTTCAAGTGCGTATACTTAGTTACACGATTCTAAGTGCAAAACAACCGTTTTGAATATTTTTGTCCGTCCGTCTGTCCGTCTTCCGTCCGTCGTTGTCCGGGGTAATTTCTGGAATGGCTGAATCGATTCAAATGAGACTTTCACTGCAAGGTAGAGGACTTTATAGCGCTAAAGTTAGGCTATAATTTGACCCGGTTGTTGGTGCTGTTGTCACGATACCGAGTCTATGTAGTATATATACCTATATGTGTATAATTTCAGTTATTATTAACTTTCGTATAAAACAATTGTTTAGCGGAGATGTACTTTAGTTATTTTAGGCGTCCACTAAAAACAAATTTTACGAAAGGGCTTGCTTGAGGAGGTTGTAGCGTTCGCGCAAAGTATGAAAGTTAAAATAAAATAATATTTTCCTCATGCGAAGCCGCGGGTTCCAGCTATTAATTATATATAAAAACAAAGGGTCAGTCATCTTGAAATCTGGAAAATCGCCGACTGTATAAAGATTAGATTTAGCAGAGAACTTTTTTATACGTAACTTTTTTCCCCGTGCGAAGCCGCGGGTACCAGCTAGTATTATATATATGTCATGGATTGATGGCGCTTTGATGCAACAGGCAGCGTCATCTAGTAACAAGCTTTGTAAACCATTAATATCGTGGACGGAAACGCAAGCGCGCCCTACCACTTGGACACGATCGTCGGTAGAGGGGATGCAGGGAAGACTGGTGGCGGGGCGACCGAGTGTATACACTCCAGCTCGGTCAGTCTTAGCGGACGCTCAGTACCAACGCACGTGTTTATTTCTGTTCAAATTGTTGTGTAAAATTATAATAAAATTATTTTGATTTAATCTAAATTATCTTTTGGAGTACCCACGACAGTGCCCACATTATTCGAAAACTATGTCGGATCGTGACGAAGACCCGATGCTTCGCATCTCGGCCACCCATGATGCGACATCAGAACTGGGATGCACTCGAGCTGAAGAACCCGAAGAAATATCGCGTAATCAAGCTATGTTGTCACGGTGCGACGAGAATCTACTTCGTACGCTGCTGGCTGCTCAAAATCAGAATATGATGTCCTTGATAGAAGCCATCAAGGGCAGGTTCCAAGCATATTTATTTGCCTGAATTTGACCCGGATAAGCCGGATGTGGACGCACGTGCTTAGTGTACAACAGCGGACCTGTGCTTATCGGAAGTACCGCTTACCAGAAGTGCTCTAATCATCACCTTAAGCAAGGCTATGAAAGGCAGTGCATCACGTTGGCTGGCGCAAGTATCGTTCGCGGGTATGACATGGTGTGACTTTAAAAGCCTGTTTGCATCCCGTTACGATTGCGTGGACATACCAGCTGCATCTCTTGTCAAAATCATAAGTAGCAAGCCAAAAGAAGATGAATGTTATGCTGCGTATGCCGCCCGATTGTTGTCTAACCTCACATCACGCTGGCAAAACTTGAGCGCTGAGCAGATAGCCATATCTACTGTGCTTGCTCATATGGCGCAATTTGTTGGGCGCATACAGAGGTTGGCATTTACTACCGACGTAAATAACAGAAACAAGTGGCAGTGTGAACTTCAAGCGTTCTCATTTTTGAAGAGGAAAGCTTAGATGAGTAACTCAACCGACACTTATCCCGAGTTCAAGCGATCGAAGTTCCAATCAACATCGCTGAAATGTCACAACTGCGGTAAAGCAGGTCACCGAGCGGCTGACTGTCGATCAAGAGGTGAAGTGAAAGGCAAGGCATCCAATGCCTCCACTTCGTCATCAAGTTCTGCAGAACAAAAGCCGCGTTCGGACATCATCTGTTTCATTTTGCTACGAAATGGCCACGAAGCAATGAAGGCACCGGTATGGCAAGCGGCCCAAGGGGTTCCGGGGCAGCACCTGCAGCAGCGGCGAGCAGCGAGTGACGTGGTGATACGACTAGGATCTATAAGCCTAATTTGTAACTGTCCTGTTGTTACCCGGGATCTAGAAACACCAGTAGAAAACGTAGATGAATACTTTGACAAAAGTTTAATTAATTGAGAACGATATTCTGGCGGAATGTCGGTATCAACCTGATCGAAATCAACACGACAAATGGAATCGTTTTTGAGGTTATTTGAAACATCACATAACGTTAGGTTATGTACCTTAGCCCTTAACCTTAACCTTAGCCCTACACGAAACAACGCTATTAGACGTCATACTAACGTTAAATCCCTGATCTAAAATTTCACGGCCAATTATTATAAAAGATTTGTCCCGCTTTAGGAAATATAACTGATAAAGTATTTACACATATCTACAACATACTTAGTAGTAAGACTAAGTAGTAAGTATGTGGGTAGTTGAAATAACAGGTTTTGTTTAAATTTGCTCTAGAGGGAAATTTAAATAAAATAGTTAATTTTAATTAAAAAGTGATTTTAATGTATAATAGTTAAAGCTTTCATTACATACCTGCTGGTATAGCGTTATCTCTTACAACTGACAAATATAAACATAATACACATAATGGACAGTTGCAATGTCTCAAGTATCCTTGACATGCAGTCATATTTTGAGGAGCGTATGGCACTTTTTGAGGCGGAGCTGCAGAAGAAGTCCCCACAAACAACCCGAAGCCTAGCAGACGAGTTTGCTTCATTCAAGACATTTTTTCTGCAAACCTTGAAGTCCTTCTCGCAGCAGCTCGATGCAGTTGGTCGTGAGGTTGACAATATCGAAATGCGTAGCCGCCGTAAGATGTTGCTGCTTCATGGCGTGGATGAGCATAAAGATGAGGAGACGACTCGGTTAGTGACAGATATAGTTAAGCAGCATCTCGAGCATGACACCTTCACAGCTGATGACATCAGGCGTTGTCACAGGATGGGATGCCAAACTTCAAACGACAAAGCCAGGCCCATACTGGTCAAATTCCAAACTGTTGCGGTGCGGGATAGCGTCTGGTATGCAAAGACCAAACTCAAAGGGACGGGCATCACTTTGTCGGAGTTCCTGACACGATCGCGACACGACGCTTTTATGGCGGCTCGGACGAGGTTCGGAGTTTCAAAGTGCTGGACGAAGGAAGGCAACGTTCATATCCTGGGCCCTGACGGTAAGCGGTATCGCATCACTTCCGTCAGTGAATTGAGCAAGATTAAACTCGTAGAGGTGGAGAAACTTGTCGCTAAACCTGCCACGGCTGCCACGAAGACCAAGAGAGCTGAAGCTACGAGGAAATAGGTTTTTCATTTGTTGTCGCATATCCCTATGTACTTTCATTTTATGTAAATGCACCTTCTCTTTACTAATTATTAACTTTAAACTTTATTTTCTATATACCGCATATCAACAAATAAAACACTGCTGTCATCTATGTCGCTGCTGTCACTAATGTCATAACTCATATTATTAACGTTTCGTTTCGCACTACATATTATTGAATACTTGGTTTTTGAGACACTCACTTACATCATATTATTATAATATAATTTTTCTATGTACCTAATTCACTGTAGTGAAGGTGCATTTTCTCTTTTTTCACATTTGTATACATATTTGTTAGTTTAAAATATCTATTTTTGTTACTCGAACGCGCAACTGGCGGGTGAACAAGATGCAAAGCTTTACGTGAGAATTATTGATATATCTGGTTTTAGAATATTAATTTATTTCGTTATTATTATATATATATATATTTATTATATATATACTTCTATATATTATTATATGTATTTATATTATTATATTTATTAAATGTCAGATACAGACTCAGTCAACGATGATGACACCTTTGTTTCTGCAACAAGTTCAGACGACAGCTTTAAAAGTGTTCCTTCTCTGGGAGACATTCTCCAGTCACAATTATCAGACGTACCCAGGCTCTTTAATGTAGTCCATATAAATGCGCAAAGTATTCCGGCCCATTTTCCTGATATGCTGGCTAACTTAGACTGCCAAAACATACATGCTGTCCTTGTTTCGGAATCATAGCTAAAACCATGTCTCCCCTCAGCATCTTACTCTCTTCCAGGGTTCAACCTAATTAGAAATGACCGCACTTTCGGCAGTGGAGGCGGTGTTTCCATATACTTGCGTCAACAAATTCCCTATCACATAGTCACTATGTCTCCACAGCCTCCGCAGTCGAATGCTGGCGAGCATCTCTTTTTGGAACTTGAACTCCACCATATTAAAGTTCTATTAGGCGTATACTACTCACCTTCTAACCGTGTTGACTATTTTTCTTCATTTGAGCAGATCCTAGAAAACCTCACACCTTTATAATTATAGTCACACTATTATAATGGGTGACTTCAACACTTGCCTCCTCAAGCAAGATTCAAGGGCTGCTTCTTTTCGACAAGCTACGGAGTCTTGTAATTTATCAATTTTAACACTGAATGCAACTCACCACTTTCCCAACTGCACTCCTTCTCTTCTTGACCTTATTTTGGTGTCTTCTCCTAGTTTCGTTTACAAGCATGGTCAGTGTACGGCAGATGCGTTCTCTTATCACGACCTAGTCTTTTTCTCGTATAAAATACGCCCACCCAAAACAAAGCCTAAGGTTGTCTTGCAGCGCAATTTTAGTGGCATGGATCATGACAGACTTCGTGAGGATGCTGTCAATATAGACTGGGAGTCTTTATATACTTCAGAGTGTATTGAATCCAAAGTTCAGATACTAGTATCAAATCTGATTAATTTATATGACGTGCACGCGCCTATTCGCGCCGTTAAAATAAAACACTTACCAGCACCATGGCTAACAGCAGATATAAAAAACATTATGGCAGAGAAATCCGCCGCTAAAGCAAAATTGAAGCATAAACCTAGCGCTTTCAATCAACAAAAATACGTGGCTATCAGGAATCACTGTAACAAGGTGTGTAGGAAAGCGCAACGCCAACATATTCAAACATCAGTTGAAGACGGTAATCCAGCAAAGGTCTGGCAATTTCTTAAATCCTTGGGAGTTGGTAAGGCACGGCAACAAACAATTCCAAACAATATTAACCTCGATTTTCTTAATATTCATTTCACTACTTCGTCCAAATTTGATAGAATTACAAAAAGAACCACTTTAGAATATCTTTCATCTTTGCCAACCCCAAATTATTCTCCCTTTATCTTCAATCAATTTTCCGCTATTGACGTTAAGAAGAGCATACTGGCAGTGACGTCCAATGCAGTCGGCAACGATTGTGTCAGCCGCAAAATTATCCTTCCTATCCTAGATGAAATTCTTCCAGTCCTATGTCACATCCTTAACCATTCCATAGCCCGTGGTGTCTTTCCATCAAGTTGGAAAGATGCACTAATAATTCCTTTACCTAAGAAGTCCAAACCCTGCTCCTTCTCCGATTATCGACCCTTTTCCATACTACCTTTCCTATCAAAAGTCCTTGAACGTCTTGTTCACTCTCAACTTAGCTCCTTCCTACATAAACATGCGCTCCTAAATCCCTATCAATCTGGTTTCCGCCCCGGGCACCGTACTGTCACTGCATTGGTTCATGTAACAGATGACATTAGGCTGGGTATGGATAGTGGCATTCTGACGGTTTTGACCCTACTTGATTTTAGTAATGCGTTTAACACCGTAGATTTTCACATTATACTTGGCATATTACGCTCTCTTAACGTATCTCCAACAGCAATTGACTGGTTTCACAGTTACCTGTTTGGTCGCCGGCAACGTATACGCATCGAAGACACTTATTCTACTTGGTCTAACACAAATGCCGGTGTGCCACAGGGTACTCTTCGCAATATTGATTAATTCTATCTCAAACCAATTACTTTCATCCTACCACCTTTACGCAGATGATTTGCAAATTTACACACAGGCTCCGTTAAATAAGCTAGCAGAAGCCTGTACTACCATTAGCTTGGACCTGTCGCGTATCTGTGAGTTGACCACGAAATATGGACTTAAGGTAAATCCTGACAAAACACAATTGATTGTTGTCGGCAGCCCCAAACTCGTCTCGAAAATTTGTTGGTCCGAACTGCCACGCATTAGTTTTAACGGAAAGGATCTTCCGTTCAGCAAAACCGTAAGGAATCTAGGTATTTACTTTGATGATACTATGTCATGGAGATCTCAAATCCTAGAAACGAGTCGCAAACTATTTGCATCAGCAGGATCGTTGCATAGATTACGCAACTTTCTTCCAACTGCCACTAAGATTGCGCTTGCTCAAGCTCTGCTTCTGCCTATAATTGACTTCGCGGACGTCAGCTATCTTGACCCCACTGAAGAGCAGCTAGATAAACTCACATTCTCACATTGTTATATAATGTACTTTTTAATCCCAATTTTCCCTCTTATCTCAAAGAACGCTTTAAGTTCCTCGATGACACACATGTAAAGTCCTTGAGGTCGTCTGAGGATCTAACGCTGGAGATGCCGAAGCATTCCACAAATTACTTCGACAAATCTTTTACTGTTCAGGCTGTGCGACTGTGGAATGCTTTACCAGTGGAGATTCGAAGAGCAAGCACAATAAATATTTTCAAAGACTTGGAAGGGAAGTACTATTTCAAGGATTGACAAATATATCAACTTAATTATCGTCTGAGTTCATCACTTGTATAAACTGTATCTATATTATTTAGTATATTGATATATATTTAATTGTATTTGTATAAATTATGTATGTATTTTATGTATGTAAGTAAAAGGTATATTTATTTATGTATATATGTGTCTTATTTAGGATAATCTTATTGATAATTATTTCATTTTAAAGCTACACCATGCCCACAATAATGCTTTAATCATTCCTCTCCATCCCAAGGTTGCCTGGCAGAGATCGCCCCTGGCGATAAGGCCGCCGTTTGTACATGAAACTTAGCTTTAAGTCACTATATAAAATGTACTTTACTTTGGTGTGCAATAAAGAATACATCTATCTATCTATCTATCTAAGTACTCAAAATGTTATCGGTGCCAGTGACGTTTCGCTAGAGTGGCCAATATGGTGACTGCTATTTGTCTGTCAGAACCATTGGAATTTAAGAAAATACTTGACAATCCGAATTTTGCGGACATATGTTGTCGACTCGAAATCTTTATTTTTAATGTTTTATTATTCAGGTAAGGTTTCGATCGAGTCTACCGTACTTCTTGACGAAATTTTTAATATAGATTTGACACTGCGATGGTAGCGCAGTCGGTCGGTTACAATGTGAAACATTCCAAAATCAACAACTACTACCCTACAAATTGAAAATTAACAAACAAATACAAAAAATTTCATCAAAATCGGTCCACTCGTTTAGGAGGAATTCAGTGACATACACACGCACACAAGAAATATAATCGCACGCTTAATCCAATACTGTCACTATCCAAAATTTTCTCAAAACGACATTTTAATGTCATCTGTTGGGAAACGTGAACCTACGCGTAATCGCATTCACACTAGTAAAAAAGTAACAAGAATACCCGCTAGATGGCAGTGGTCCGCTTCGTCACTAAACAAAATATTCCTCTATTCTATCCCTCAGTGGAACACTGACCTTCAACGAAAAAGTACGTGTCGCTAAGGACAAAATTAACGATTTTTGAGTGCAAAAGTGTCATTCTAGTGATTAAACCGGTTTACTAGTGATATTTTTGGTAAGTATTGCATTGTTTTAATTTAAACAGTGACATTTTGCGTTTAAGTTCATATTTGCACTAAGTTTTTCTCTTATTTATACCATGGGTTTGACGCCATATTGACATTTTTTGCTTAGTATCAAGTTTGCATTAAAGTAACCACATTATTAATTCATTAATTTGACGCCAGAATGACACTTTCAGTTTAGTGTCAGCTTAGCTTTATAATCATAAGTAATTTGTCATTTGTTCGCAACAGCATAATCGTCACATTGCTATATTATGTAATTTTTGCTGTCATCATTTTCTTAAAAAATTGTATTAAACTCATTGATAAAATATTTTATTTCATAAAGTGTCATTTTGCTGTCAGGATTATGGCAATGATTAACGCAAAGTGTTGTTTTATCGTACTTATTCTTTTACCGACGGTTGGCATTTAAAATTGATCAATTACGTTAGGGATTACTCTACAGTAATCCCTAACATAATATTTTGAAACTTTACTCTAGTATCTACGTACTAGAGTAAAGTTTCAAAATATTATTTAGGACGATTCTATTATTTAAACTTTCGGTATTCTTACTACACAAACATTAATTTATAGCTTTCATGTTTTAAGGTGTGCAAAAGAATGCAGCGGCGTGATAAATTACTGAAGCTTCACTTGAAAATAAAGAAAATGCATGTAGTGATGAAAAATCAAACTCATATCAACCAGTGTTTCATATTCTTACTCAAGTAGAGTCACTACAGTCAGAAGTTACATAGTTTAAGCAGCAGTAGTACATCTTCTTTATGCAGATCTTCCTCTTCGAGCAGTTCATCTTCATCTAGCATTGGGACACATATTTCAGATTCAATCCAGCCTAAGGAATTCAATATTAGTGCTCAGTATTTGACACAACCGGGCGAGAATCTACCGAGCACAGCTAATTTGCAAGGTTCTATTCAGGTACCTAGAGCAAGATCATTAAGTTTTTGTTCATCCAAATTAGGATCTTCTATAGCATCGTCCAGAGCAGGTGATTTTTCCCCGGAAGATAACGACGTTATTATTTTTTAGAATAAATTTAAAATGCCTACTGGAGTTAAGTCTGATTATTTTTTTTATTTATAGACTCACGGCTTTATCCGCGAAGGGATAGGCAGAGGCGTAATATTCGACCACATTTCGCCATGATTTTTAGGTCCCACTTAATAGGGGGCGAGCCTATTGCCGTTACCGGGCGCATCAACAGACTCCGTGTTGCTACTGAGAATTCGGTAAAACTCAGTAACACTTTTGTCCGACCCGGGAATCGGACCCGAGACCTCCGATCAGCAGTCGCATACGCTATCCACTGTACCACGGAGGCAGTCTTAAGTCTGATTATTATGATTAAAAAAAGCATGGGGTGGAAAAGGAGATGATGTTTATTTAAAAAAATTGTGTGCGTCAGTGAATAAGCTAAGAATAAGTTAACAGAATTTGTACTTTTTTATTTTGTAGAAGATAATTATTTAAAATATTTTTTTTTATGGTAATACGCGGCAAACGAGCAGACGGATTGCCTGATGGTAAGCAATTACCGCCGCCCATGGACACAAGCAACACCACAGGAGTCACAAGTGCGTTGCCGCCCCTTGGGGTTGGGAAAAGGGATAGGATGAGGAGTGGGATCAGGGAGAGGGGATAGGGGATAGGACCTCCGGCACTCTCACTCACCGAATGAAACGCAACAGTTTAGGTACTATTAGTTTACGTCGATTATCTGTGAGAGGGTTGTACTTTTTATTGTTTTTTGTAACATAATATGTATGTCATGAACGTCGTTGTTTTCTATTCTTGGCACTACTGGCAGGTGGTGTATTATTGGTAGTTTTGAATTAATATTCAGTTTTTAGTAGTAGTAGTATATTTAAAATAGGTATTTTATTTGTTTATCTTCTGATTATATATGACGGCGCTTGAAGCGCTGTCGTCAGTATCGAATATTAAAACCTCCATGATCAAAACCTCAATGATGAAATTGAGTGACGTTTGGCGCTCACTCAGGCGGAGTGTCGTGTCTGTGGTAGCGGGGCAGCCATCTTGGTTCAATACCTTTTGAACGATAGGTGGTCAGCGCACCACGCCTGCGACAAATTGCCAATATCGTGCTGATCCAGGCGCATAATCGTAATTTAAGTGTTAATTCAGTACTAGTTAAGTGTAAGACGGTTGATTACTGTAAGACCTTTGTTTTTCGTTCTGATTTATGAAGAAAATATAATTTGTGTAAAATTTATCGTCGTTTAAGTTTCCCGCCCACTAGCACGCCCACGGATTAAAATATGGAGAGAAATAATACTGATGAAGGCCCTCCTGCGTCTTTATATATATTTATATTTTAGATAATATTATTATATTAATTAAGTATATTTGCAGCCATTGATATTGATAGCATTAGTGACGATGAAAGCTTCTACTCAATATGTAGTATAGGTGACAGCTTCACCAGTATACCGTCACTTGCCGACAGTCTTCATTCACAATTTTCTGATGTACCTAAAAATTTCAATGCCGTTCATATCAATGCCCAAAGCATTTCGGCACATTTCCCTGATATGCTGGCCAATCTAGACTGTAAGAACCTTCATGCTATCCTTGTTTCCGAGTCATGGCTTAAACCCTGTCTGCCTTCTTCATTATACTCCCTACCTGGTTTTCAACTTATCAGAAATGATCGAGCGGTCGGGGGCGGTGGGGGTGTTGCCATATATCTTCGCTTACATATCCCATATACAATTGTAAGTATGTCTGCACAACCACCGCCACCAAATGCCGGTGAGCATTTATTTCTGGAAGTTGCATTAAACCAAACTAAAGTCCTTCTTGTCGTTTTCTACTGTCCTTCCCTACGTATTGATTATTTTTCGACCTTTGAAACCGTATTGGTTAATCTTGTGCCTTCTTACAGTCATGTTATCATAATGGGTGATTTTAATACTTGTCTGCTAAAAAATGATTCTCGCTCTTCTTCCCTTCTTTCTACTTCTATAGCCTGTAACTTGTCTATACTACCCTTAAGCGCAACTCATCACTTCCCTAACTCTACACCTTCTCTCCTTGATATAATCATGGTTTCCTCTAAGGAACATGTCACCATGCACGGGCAATATCCAGCAGACATGTTCTCTTACCATGATTTGATCTACATATCTTACAAAATCCGTCCACTTAAAATGAAGCGTAACGTCCTAATGCAGCGTAATTTTGGTGGCATGAACACCGATGCTCTTTGTAAAGATGTCAGTGATATTGAATGGATTCCACTTTTTAATGTTGAATCTATTGATGAAAAGGTCAGCATCTTTACATCTAATATCACAGATCTATATGATAAGCATGCACCAATTCGACCTATAAAAATAAAACACCTTCCCTCATCGTGGCTCACTGATAGCATCAAACAGCTCATACACAAAAAAGCTGCAGCAAAATTTAAATACAAAATTAGGCCTGATGAACTGAATCTTCAAAAATATTTTGCGATCAGGAATCACTGCAATAGGGTGTGTAGGGACGCACAACGCCAACATATCCATAATTCTGTGAATAACGGAGATCCAGCGAAGGTCTGGAAATTTCTTAAAACCCTGGGGGTCGGCAAACCACGTCAACACACTATTCCTAATGACTTCAATTTTGATATGCTTAATCAACATTACTCTGCCTTGTCCAATATTGATAGAACTACTAAAGAAAGCACTATAAATTATTTTTCATCTTTGCCAACCCCTAGTTATTCATCATTTGTCTTTAATCATTTCACCGATAGTGATGTTAAGAAGAACATAATGTCAATCACTTCCAACGCAGTTGGTAGCGACTGTGTCAGCCGTAATATGCTCCTTCCAATCCTCGATTTAATCCTGCCCATAATTACCCACATTCTTAATTACTCCCTATCCAGTGGTCAATTCTCATCAATGTGGAAAAATGCCCTAATAACTCCCATCCCAAAAACCCCTCATGCTTCATCCTTTTCTGACTATCGTCCTATCTCCATCTTACCATTCCTCTCCAAAGTCCTCGAACGTCTCGTCCACAGTCAAATCAACTCGTTCCTATCTAAAAATAATCTCCTTAATCCTTTCCAATCCGGTTTCCGTTAGGGTCATAGTACCGCTACAACCCTCGTCAATATTACGGATGACATAAGGGCTGGTATGGAAGGCGGACAGCTCACAATCCTAGCTCTGCTAGATTTTAGCAACGCCTTCAATACAGTGGATCATGACGTTCTACTTAGCCGTCTTTGCTCTCTTAACATATCTCCTACTGTAATTGATTGGTTTCGTTGTTACCTGTGTGGCCGCCAACAACGTATACGCATTGAAAACTCACTTTCGTCTTGGTGTAATACTACTGTTGGTGTGCCCCAGGGTGGCGTGTTACTTTACTCTTCGCAATGTTTATAGATTCTATATCTAACAATCTTCGCTCTTCCTATCACCTTTATGCAGATGATCTCCAGATCTATACGCAGTCGCCATTCGCACAGTTATCAGATTCTATAGATACCATCAACAATGATCTTGCACAGATTAGCAGCTGGAGTAAATCCTATGGACTTAAAGTGAATCCTTCGAAAACCCAGGTTATTGTTGTTGGTAGTTCGAGAATGATAGCGAAAATCGACTGGTCACAACTTCCTGACATTATTTTTAATAGCACAGTTATTCCTATACAGGATAAAGTAAAGAATCTGGGCCTAACTATCGATTCAACCCTCTCCTGGCGCCCGCAGATCCAAGAAGTGAGTCGTAAGGTGTTTGCATCGGCAGGTTCACTAAGAAGACTTAGGAATTTTCTTCCTACTGCCACCAAAATTGCACTTGCAAACTCTCTTCTATTACCCATTATTGATTACGCAGATGTCAGCTATCCAGATCTTGCCGAAAACCAGCTTGAAAAACTTGAGCACCTTCAAAATCTCTGTATACGATTCATATATATGAATCGTATATATGGATTACGCAAATACGATCATGTCTCACAATTTCGAACACAACTCAAGTGGTTACCAATATGATATCGCCGGAATGCTTCTTTCTTTGCTGTACAATATACTGTTTAACTCTTCAACTCCCTCCTATCTTATAGGATGATAAGAAGTCCTTCATGATACGCACAACCGTTATTTAAGGTCATCAGAAAATTTGAAACTGAAGATGCCAGAACATTCAACAGCTTTTTATGATAAATCTTTTTCTGTGACTGCTGTTCGGCTATGGAATGCATTACCGTTTCACATAAGGCAGGCTCAGACGGTAACAAGGTTCAAATCTCTAGTCAAGGATCACTATCTATCATTATAACATTCCTTATATAAAATTATAAGTACCTTATATAAAATTATGTATTAAATATTATTTATGTATGTATGTATATATACAGGGTGTAAAAAGACCCTTAACGAAAACGAAAATCCCATGTTGTACCAATCACTACGAACATTTTTTACTTCGGCACCATACCTTTTTTTTTTTTTGACTCATGGTGGAAACCAAACAATTTACGGGCTTACCCCCCAGGCTGGGCCCGTAAAGGGACTCAGTCTAGGGAGAGTGTGGAGACTCCCCGACGAGAAGCGCCGGGACTACCCACTAAAACCACCATGGTGTTCCTCTATCCGATCCCATTGAATTGCGGGGTCGCGGGATCTGCGTTAGCATTACTGCCGCGACCCCACCTGAGCTGGCCCGCGCCAGCGGGCCCCGTCCCTCGCATGCATCTATCTGCATCCATCATGCTTGTCCTCATACATCCTCTTTCATACTACAAGCGGAAAAGAACGACGTAGTCTACTAACGCTACGAGAGGCGCACGCGGAACACGTGCGCCGCCTCTCGGGCCTCGCGGACGGGGGGCGGTATAACAGGCCCGCCGTCCGCAGGCGTGTACTCACGGTGGCCGGAGATCGTTGAACGCCCTCCGGCGACGATGCCCGGTTCTGCGGGTGGAGACAGGCCGCATGGGCTCCCTATCCCGCTCCGCCACCTCCTTGATCGACATCACCGTCTCACAAAAGGAGGCGGCGGCATCCCAACACATCTCGCTTCGAACCATGGAACGAATCAAGGTCCGAAGCGAGAGTTCGACCACTCCTATCGCCGCGACTAGGTCTCGGCGCTGCGATGCCCAAGCAGGGCATTCCGCCAAGGTGTGCAGCGCCGTGTCCTCTACTGGGTCACGGCGATCTCCGCAGTGGTGACACCTGGGCGTCTCCTCCCGGCCAATGCGGTGCAGGAACCGGCCGAAACAACCATGGCAAGTTATCACCTGTGTCAACTGGAAGGTGAGGTCGCCGTGTCGTCTCTCCAGCCACTCGTCGAGTACGGGCCTCACTGCCTCAATGCAGTGAAGCCCCGCGCTGGGGTGCGTGAGTCGCTGTCGCCATTCCGCCACTAAGACCTGTCGGAGTTCCGCATTTCGCGCCTCAATCTCGCGAGGCGCGGGTTCTCCGCCTACTGACCGGGCCTCGCGGCGCTACTTATAAAGCGACGCAAGCAGCCCGGCCTGTAAGTCCCAGGGCGGACATCCGGCGTCGGCACCATACCTGGGAAATTAGTGGTTCAGCAGATATTGAGGCTCAAAGTTAGTATGGAATTTTTCTAATTAAGTACAAAATCGATGCATTTACCCCGCCAATATGTTCTTTAAATGCCCTATAACCCCATGGATAAGTAGTTATTTCGATCATTGCACGCGCGCGCTTTTAATTGTGATTTAAAAAATGTGAAAACTTAAAAAAAAATTGGTTTCCCAGGTATTATTTTTCGTTAGTATGACTTGGCATGACGTCCACAACGAGTAGACTTCGGCTTGGTGATGGGTCTTGTGACAGCCTGTATATATATATATATATATATCGATGCCTTCCGGCCAAAAGGGGGTAAGCGACATTTTTTGCAAAATCGACTTATATATATGGTTAGAATCGGCTTTTTTTTCTGCGTCTAATGGTCTAAGTTTCGAGGCTCTAGGACAAACTATTTGTCGCTTAGGCGGTAAAGGAATTGAGGTTCTAACACTAAGTTTTTCGTCATAAACGACACTTATTTTTGGTGTATTTTGTATTATGGTGGTTGGATAAAAATAATATTTCAAAACTGTGAGATAAGCAATTTTGGCTTTGATTATTTTTTCTTTACTTGAACGTTAAGTAGTTTGGGCTGTAAATATTTTTTTGTAAAAAATACATTAATCAAATTTTACTTGAATCTTTGTGTACCAAACTTTCGGTTAGGATATTAGGACAGTTTCTTTGGATAAAATATATGTCAGTTAAAACATTTAGGTCTCATTTCCGTGACTTTATTTGGCGCTTATTTTTATTTTCCCTAGTCACCAAATCAATCATCGAAGGCGCTTAGGATAATTCATCCAAACGAATGTCGCCTTACATTGTCGCTTACCCTTTTTTTTCCCTCCCCAAAAAAATATCTGGTATGGTGGTTAGATAACAAGGTAAATCAAAGGTTTGGCGGTTAGCTTACAGAAGAATGACAAACAGCGTCGGTTGTGTGCTTGCGAGTCCGTTGGGCGCGAAGTTTTTCGAAGGAAATAAAACGGTAAGATTATTTTAATAGACTTTTATATTCATCTATAATTGTGTATTCTAATTAGTTATTTTAAGTGTTATAGTTAAGAAGTCATTCTTTTGCTATCTTGTTCAGACAATACTGAATGATTAAATAAGTACCTACAGAGTTTTTGTTGGCTGGCCTGGCTTAGGATCATAATCAAGGGTTCGAATCCCAGGTTGGGCCTGCAAGGAATTATTGGTTTTTTTGATGAATTCTCAGTAACAGTCAAGAGTTAATCCTGCGACTGATATGACTCTGTTGTGTCGAATTGCCTATTGGACTATGAGAGTGAGAGAATAAAAACTGCACGTTTGTTTTGCACATATATTAGCGTTAGTAGGTCCCTCTTTTGCAAATTGTTATTCTGCCTCAAGATTTGTCACCGTGACTGATTTAACATGTGTCATCTTCATTGTTCTATCGATTAAGTGAATGGATGGGTGAGTGCGAATGAATGGATACACGGCAAAAGCGATAGTAAGAACCCTCTTTTTGGAGTGGCTGAAGGCCGCCACGGTGTCCTCACCTTCCGCCTGACGCATGTCTTCATCGGACACGGTTATTTTGGGTAGTTTCTTTGCTGTGAAGAACTTCCCCGGCTATAGACGCACAGTGGTACATGTTGTATGGGGCAGCGGAAATAATTGTGAAGGTTGTCTTTTCCTTTAGAAAGTAGTAAAACAAAATATTTTTCATTGATATTTGGTTATGTAATAATAATATATATGTTTCGTTAAGATTTGCTATTTCACTTTCCATTCTCGCAATTTCGTTGTTACTGACGTCTGTAGTTTCTTTCATGAACTGAAACTGTACTGGTCTACAGTACCTGGTTGAAGAAGGAGATTCATTCTTCCAATACACCGAAGATTGTTTTCGTTGGTCATTGAGACGGAGAGCAACTAATGTTGTTAGAAACAAGTTAGTGTCTGTGGCACCATCTTAATGTGCGTAATAATGAGTTAATTAACTAATATGGCTCAAAAATGGAGATTCGCAGGTATTCGCAGCTGGAAGTGATTTATTTATTATATACACAAATGTGCCTATTATTTGAATTATAAAAGAAACCGCTGGAAGCCGCCGCAACCTAGATATGGCCGTTTAAACTAAGAATTTCACTTAAAAACAAGCTTTCTTCTCTCATTATCCTGCACTCATACTAATCACTTTATTGACAATACTAATTATTTAGTAGATTTTATAAGACGTGTAGTATTACAGAAAATTTAAGTATATTTAAAAAAAACATCACAAACTGGAACATACAACCCACTAACTTAGGGCTTTTTTCAAGTGAAAATTCAATATCCTTTTAACTTCAACTTTGTAATTTTATTAAACTAATAAGATAACGCAATAAAAATAAAATTAATATGTGTTTATTTATGCTTGTAGTATCCAATACTGGTATAACATATTCGAATAGTCATACTTTGCAACATTAAATTTTTTTCGCTCATTGACCACTGCGGGACGTCGCGAGGCGATTTACGACAACTGTAGACGCGGACATGCGGACGACGAGGACCAAACGCCTACCGTCATACCTAAAAGTGGTCCTTAGGTACGAAATTTTAAGTTTATAATTTTTTGTCATACCTAGAATGTCAGCATGAATGTATAATTCAAGGCTAACTTACAATGAGTAACAATTGTTTTGTTTAATTTTCTAAACTAATGACTGATTGAGCACAATTTCTCTTTTTTTTAATTCATACCTTAGTCGGTTAACCAGTTTAAAAACTTATAAAAGTCTAATGTATGTATGTAAGTATGTATGTATAATTTTATAAGAATTAATCACAATGTGCTTTCGCGTTGTATAAAAGAGCTAATAGTATTTTTTATAGATAATTAACTTATAACAATTTCCTTGTTCTTCTGCCATTAACCAATAGCCGGTTATGTCATATTGGCTCCACTTGATGAACAGAAAAAGCACAGGTATGTTCTTTTTCTTCAACAGAAATAAAATAAATGGTGCAGTTAAATCATTTGGGTTGGAACTCATTATTTAGGTTGTTTTCATTTACGACGTTTTTTCCTGTTAGTATAATAAGGACCATTTGAGGGTAAGCGACAGTAAATAGTGTTAGGAGTGTGATTTGTTTTAATTAACAATGTCATTTCTTAGAGACCTAATCAAAAACTATATGGTTTAATTTTGAAACTTTTGGAACGTACAGAAAATTTTCTATGATTTTTTTTCACTTATTTTGAACTTTAAACTACTCTCCTGTAAAGTTTGTTAAGTGGCGGTTAGCCTCTTTTGGCCGTAAGGCATCGATATATATATATATATATATATATATATATATATATATATATATATATATATATATATGTATATATTTAAAGTAAATCATAATTTACTGGTACACTGACAACTACCATTTCTTTCCTACCAATAATATCCATCCAAAGGTTGCCTGGTAGAAATCGCTGTTAGCGATAAGGCCGCCCATTGTACTATTTTTGTAAAATGATTAATTTTTAATGTCCAACTTAGTGTACAATAAAGTGTTAAATAAATAAATAAATAAATACTTCCCCGGTCGAGCTGGCCCATTCATGCTGAAATCAGCAAGGCTCTACTACCTTGAAAATACTGGAGTTAAGTCTGATTATTTTATAGTACAATGATTATTGACAAGACGTTGTATTTTTTAATATGTTTTGTTTGCGTTAGTTGATGTAAACTAACAGGATTCTATGTTTGGTAAACGGATATTCCAGATTTATTTAAATAAATTTGTATCTGAACAAAATGTTTTTTTTATTACCTTTTGACAATAAGTATGTATTTCTTATCACTATAAAAGTAAATAAAATCACTGTAAAAGTAAATAAAACCATTTTTGGTAATTAAATATAGTTTTAAAGCTTTTCTTATTTTTATAAAAAATAAGTCCGCAGTGTCACTAAGACGAAATAAAATAAAATGATATAAGTCAAAGTGACACTTAAAAATAAATAACAAAAACATATAAATTATATACAACTAAATCAAGTATTTTTTGTTTTCATATTTGAGATACAATATTAACCCATATTATCTATATCAAAGAATGACTAAATTGTGCATGAATTCTAAAGGATCATGCATATTCACACCACAAAAACGTTTTTTCGCTCTACTAAAAAGTTAAGATTTTTGGATAGTGACAATATTGTTTTAAGCGTGCGAATATATAAAGATGACAAGCTGTCATTTTCTTGTCAAAAAATAATGTAGAAAGAAGTTGTCGTGAAGGTGTTGAGAAAATCTATGCAGTCACTCAGTGACCGTTGGTGACTTTATAGATTTTTCAGTTTCCATTCTAGAACTAGTATATACCAGCAGGGTTTAGGCGTGTGCAAATGGCATAAAATACTACACACTATTTTTATACAAGCTGCTACACACAAAATGCATCAGACGAAGGTACATTTTTCAGTACTTGTGTCAAAGTGGATACAAAATTTAATGATATTATTTAAGGTTTCCAACAGTAACAACCTGTCAACTCACATGAAGTCACATGAATGCAAATAAAAGCCGAATTTACAAAGACAACCATCTCATGAACAACCAATCATCTGTGTACACAATTGCATTAAAACACAACATAAAAACCCAAACCGACAATATTATTTATTTGTGGCTTCATTTCCAAAATAAACGGTGATTTTCTTCAGTTATATATGAGGAGTACCTCTGTACGCCAATACGTCATACATAAAAAACTTAATACGCTCGTAAATGCTCATAATGGGTATATTGGACGGGACGTTATCTCATTGATACATTGTCCCGGGCAGGTACCTGCAGGTATAGGCATGCCTCTTATGTAATGGAGCCTGTTTGTATTGAATATGTAAAAAAATGTGGGTCAGCCGTAATCTAGTTGTACAGAGTTGAGGTTTGGGTCGGATATTATTCATTGGGTTGCGCATTATTTGGTAGAAATTTGTAGATATTAGTGGGGTGAATATTATTTTCAGATAGTTTTGAAGAAATGCATAAAAATTTTCGAGGAGGCTGCATTCAAATATTGGTAAAAAATACATCAAATGAAGAACTACTAAAATGGACGAATGAGGAGTTTATTAAAAACGAGCAATCTGGAAACAGCATAGCCCATTTAATAATGAGGAATTTTCGATTTTATCTAAAACATTAAATGAGACCAGCCAAATCCAGTATTTTTAAAGTTATTATGATTTTTTTTTAATATCTTGACGTAAATTAAACCCAAACATTGAATATATCATCGTATTCGCTGTCCAAAGAAATGTTCTGTATGAGAATTGATCTCATGACCGCGATTCGCTACAGCAGTCAGAATCACTAACAACTAGAGCATCATAAAATAAAGTTGTAGTGAATGCTGCAAATACCCAGTTTTATAAATCGAAATGGGAATCGGACTCATGACAACATTGCAGCCAGGTTCTTTGACCAGTTAATCAGCAAGACAGTCAGGTAAATAAAAGTTTCCATTATTATGTAAATCTTTTAAGCAATATTCATTATCAGCCTTTAACAGTCAACTGCTGGTCTAGGCCTCTCCTCTGAAAGGAGGAATTGGCCTACTAAACCACGCTGGCCAAACGGGTTGGTATAGGGTTTGTATCAAGTTTTCCTTCTCTTACAGTGCTGATCTCTGCATAATATGATCCCTCTGTCAGCTCTTACAACACCCATGGTATTATATGGGGTGGTGACATTCCGTATTCTTAACCCGTCACCATACAGACGGACGAATATTAATTGACAATAAAATCTTTTGAGCTCACGCGATATTTTCATTATTATTAATGTTATGAAATGTGTCTGTAGTTTTAAATTATTATCACATTTGCACCACCAGTTTGTAGGTATGATGGGAAATCCTCTATTTCCAGTTACACTGCTTTGTTTATTTTCAACATGTTTTCCCTTTTAGCAGCTATATATAGTAGTGTAACATTGTGCGGCACGATAACATTTTACATAACAGTGTGTAATATTCTTCGACAAAATGTTATTTCTTTAAATATTTTACACAAGGTTCTTCAACGGTTGATAAACGTAGTTCTATGGATGTTATATAGCATGTTTGTAGCGGTAGCTACATACAACTGAGGCCAGCTAGCGAGCGACGACGAAGTCTCAACAACAACCATACGGCGACATCCATCGCACACTATTCTACGAAAAACAAGGTGCTGAATCGCACAAGCAGAGTTCGCACGCCGAGTTGTATATATACAACGTCACAAATATATCCGTTGGACTGACAGTCCGCCAGGCACGATCACCCAGCCTGGTAAGAGGATCCTCCCTCTAGTTGGAGGAACACCACACCTTTCTTCCTCCACATGTTGTAAACGCTCTCACCCTAGTTCAACTCATTGTATAACATCATATGACAGTATGTAAGTAAGTAATCATTAATTCGTCAGAATATAATACAGCGCTCTTACAATGATACTCATAGTTTCAAACCATAATCTGCCATTGATTGGCATACGAATGTTGATTGTCAATTAGTATCGCCTTACAGTATACATTGTCACTAAATACATTGACTCTTTGCTTGGGTATGAGTAGTCTATGAGTGTTGCTTTCTGGTCTTGTCACTGTGTCGTTGTGTTTATAGAACAAATGTAGATGTTTGCGCATAAAATCTCTAATTTCGAATAGATACATGCTAGGTAGGGGTAGAATATTATATTTTAAAAATAATCCTTACAACTTTCAGTCTGTTGTTAACTGAATAATGTTTTGATACACTTGTTTTGAACTATAACGCCTTGTTAACGACCTATCAGTTTATGTTAAAAAACAATGGAATGAAACATCCTCTAACCTTATATATGTTATGTGGGAGTATCTTTGGGTTGCGACAGCCTTGTGGTAAGATTATTGAACTGAAACGCAGAAAGTCTCAAGATCACTTGTCAAAGTTATTAATATCGTGAAGAAATCATATTTGTGAGTTCTTCATAATGTTCTGATAAGACATGTGAAGTTAATTAACGTTTTACTGGGCACACGAGTTAGCATCAGGCCTAAAAACTCTCACAGCGAGGCGAGGCTTGTGTAGACACAGGCCTCTTCTCGCTGTGAGATTTTTAACCTCAGCCCTGTATACAAACTGCGCCACTGCAAGAGCAGTGTCGCAGTTTGTATATAGGGCTGCTATAAAATTATTGTAAGGTAAACTCATGTATCAGCTTTTCAAAACTATATCATCATTTTAGCCTAGAGACGTACACTGTTAGGCATAGGCCTCCCTAAGGCGATCTTGAGTCGCCTGCATTCAATCGCTTCATGTTATCTGAACTAAATCGGACGGCTACCCTCGCTGCATCAGCCGGTACATTGTCACCACTCCAAACCCTCCTGCCCCAACGGCCAAAGGTTTTACAAGCTACGAGCTCTGCCCACTGCCATTTCAGCTTGGCTATTCAAACCAGTATACCAATATTTTAATGGCTTTTGTCAGAGACAGGTAAATATGCAACACTGTACTCCGTGTTACACTGTTCGTAACTTACCCTTTTTAGTCCGACATAAATTTCAAAAGTCTTTTCTCGAGCCCTAGTGTATTTTCTGCTCTCATCAATTCTTATTCTATGAAAACCAAACCAGGTCGTCTTATTAAATCAAATCAAATCAGTTTTTACGACCATTGCCACTTCAGTTTAGCTATTCGTAAGTGTATACTAACGTTTTAATAGTCAATGTCAGAGACGAAGAAAAATTATGTAATTACAGAGGGAAAATAGTCACTTGTGCGCGGTCAAGCGGATATTAAATATTTTGGTAGGAACACTACTAGTAACTTTAAATGTAGATTCATTTAATTTAGAACCATGTAAGAAGAGGTGAAACATATGAGCCATTTATCTCAACACAAGCAAGGCAGAAGTACTTAGGTAGTTCTCGGATAACCGCTAAATAATTAAAGTGGTAATTCACGTAGTCAAAATTATTGCAGCAATTCGATCTTAACGAAACTTTTACTATCAATCACAAGTAAAATGTATGGTAAGCTGGAGCACCTTTCTCTATAACTATCATATTTCGTGACGCGATTTTCCACGCGAGGTGGCTGTTCCCATGAAGCAATAGATTACTTCTTAGAAACGATTTTTGTCTATCAGATTTATATTGTATAATAATTGAATTCAATATTTGGAATCGAATATAACAATAATGTAAGAAACGCATAAATTGAGAAAATTTGAAATTGTACTCAAGTTTAAAGGTAGGATATAATTTAGGCTATCCAATAGAGCGTTCCTTAACTGGATTTCTATAATTGAAAAATTGGGCAAGTGCGAATCGGACTCGCGAACGAAGGGTTTCGTACTGTTACAAACGCCTCTTGAACCCTAAAATGCTAACATAGTTGCCTATCCATATTACTCATCACAAATCCCTACCAATGCCTAAATCTCCATGCCAGCACTTTTGCCTTCCTTATTCATTCAGTCCCTTTCAACCTCAGTCTGCATCCATCATCTAACGCGAACAGTTCTACCATATCCTTAGTGTGCCAGTCGCAAGTCCTAAATCTTTGTACCAGTTCTAAATTCTATTTCTAAATCAGTTTCTACTATATCTTATATTACGCGTGTGTACCGTGTTCCAATAAATAATTTTAGCTTGTTCAAATATCTTTTTTTAAAAAGACACTTTCCCGGTCCCGCGTGACATTTGGTGGCAGCGTAAAGGGATTCCTCAGAAATCCCCGGTATGTCTCCGTATCTCGTTTCGGTAATACTCCGCCGTCTCGCATTCGTCTCTGCATCGCATTCGTCGTAGTTCGAGAATCGCGCTATCTCGCGAACCGTCCATCCGCCGCATACTGCGCGGTGAACAACACCCGAGTTCCCGAGTTCCAGTCCCTGAGTGGCCCGCAGACAGGCCGCCGAGCTCCAGGTTCCTAAGAAGGGACATACCAACTCTACACGAGGTGACCATGTTCATTGTCCTCATCATCGTCGCCAGCGTCCTGTAAGTGCAAACATTTTTATCCAGTGCAGTGCTATATTATTCCATTTCAAAATCGAAGTGCCCAAATTCATAAAGTGAACAAGTCCACACAGTGTGTTACAATCCCATATTCTCAGTACTACATCGTTATCAGTTCCGGCCGCCCGACCGTCGCCGCATCGAGCTACAACAAACCTCATTGTTACTTACATTGTAACACTATACCAAATCTTAGTCAAGCTTTGTACTATCTAAGTAACCCTTTGTTCTAATTCTTACTATAAGTTCTATATCTTTCCATTGACGTTGTGTATTTCTGTGTTTCTTTGTACTATTTTTAGCGGTGAACAATGACGACAAAGATGGAAGAAACCGTTCTCCTTTACTGTATCGATATTAATACACTATTCAAATTCATTAAACCCTACGATGGGTCTCGCGATAAACTAAATTCCTTTATAAATAACTGCGAAAACGCATATCGATTAGCTTCAACAACTCAAAAACCAATCCTTTTAAATTTCATACTTTGTCGGCTTGAGGGCAAAGCTGAATCCGCTGCTTCAATAAAAGACTTTGACAGTTGGGAGTCACTTAGCTCTTTCTTACAATCGCAATTCGGTGAGCGTAAACATTACGCTCACTTACTCAGTGAATTACAAGAAACTCACCAATCGCCAGGTGAGTCGGTAAGCCAATACTCAATCAAAATTGAAACGTGTCTCGCTCAAATTATTACAGAAATCACTCTTTCAAATAAGAAAAAAGCAGAGCTGTCAGGGAAGACTTCCGCTATGGAAGATCTAGCCTTACACTCTTTCCAAATGGGTCTTATACCCAAAATCGGCAATCTAGTTCGCATAAAAAGTCCTTTTACGCTCAACGAAGCTATTAACTATGCAATATCCAAGGGAAAAATACAAATGCTACTATCAAAACGTAACCCTTATCAAAATCGATACACACAAAAACCTTCTAATTCCCAAGATCGCCCTAAACCAATGGTCCACAACGTTGGTCAGTCGTCCAACTCTACGCCACCTACGTGTCGATATTGTAAGAACGTATACGTCTGTCGGAAGCGCGAATATAACAACAATAGGGCTAGGAATAACACCTACCCCCAACGCTCTAACCCAAACACGACTCGTCCTCCCCAACGTCCAAACTTCCAAAATCGGGTCCACTACACCCAAGACGACAGGTGAAAAGGACGCTTCTAAAACCGCATTCACCGTTCCGCAAGGACATTTCGAGTTCAAACGCATCCCGTTCGGACTTAAAAATGCTCCCGCAACTTTCTAACGTCTCATGAACACAGCCCTAGCTGGCCTTCAAGGCATTCACTGCTACATTTACCTCGACGATATTGTTATCTATTCACACGACCTCCCTAATCACTGCGAAAATCTCTCTAAAATGTTCGAAAGATTACGTAAACATAACCTCAAACTCCAGCCCGACAAATGCGAATTCCTCCGCAAAGAAGTCGGCTATCTTGGTCACATTATTAGTGACAAAGGCATAAGCCCAAATCGCTTAGTTTTTTTTGAATTTTAGTTTTTGATGACGTAAGTCTAAGCCACCTAAACCCAATACTACTGCAGAAGAGCGTCAAGCACTAAAAACGCTGCGTGATAACACGAATATTTTAGTGCTAAAGGCCGACAAGGGAAACGCCACTGTGATAATGAATACTTGTGATTATGACAGTAAGATAAGGAATCTGTTAAGTGACACATTAGTATATAAAGCTGCGTCATATAACCCGGACAATAAAAGCTTATTTACGGAAGAGGTATTTGAACGGTTACATAAACCTCACATTGTGCAGCCGCCTAAGATGTACGGATTGCCTAAAGTACATAAGACTAACGTACCTTAGCGACCGATTGTGAGTCAAATAAATTCACCTACATACGGTTTGGCGAAACACATAAGCAAGGTCCTACAACCGTTAGTAGGCAAGACGCACTCTTTGGTAAAGGACTCTCGCCACTTTATTGAAATCATCAAGAGCATGAAAAGGGAACCGGACGAGGTGATGGTGAGTTTTGATGTCGAGTCACTATTCACCAATGTTCCTATTCAAGATTGCCTTGACGTCGTAGAGAGAAAATTAAGGGAAAATAGTCTGTCTAACGAATACATCGTTCTACTTAGGAATTGCTTGGGTGGAAACTACTTCCTATATCGTGGACAACATTACCTCCAGACCGATGGAGTGGCTTTGGGTAGCCCTATAGCACCGGTAATGGCCAACATCTGGATGGAGTACTTTGAGGAATCCATAGACATGCAGGCGTCAAATGTGAAACTATGGAAAAGGTATGTCGACGATATCTTCTGCATCATGAAGGGCAACAAGCAGGACGTAGAACAATTCGCAGACAAATTGAACTCCATACATTCGAACATCCGATTCACTTTCGAAATGGAGGTAGACGGATCGTTACCCTTTCTCGACGTTAAAGTGACAGTGAGAGATAGTGGTATCCTTGGACACACTGTGTATAGGAAACCGACACACACCGATATGTATCTCAACGCGAACTCGCACCACCCTCCGCGGCACTTGGATTCCGTTGTGTCCTCGTTAGTGAACAGAGCGTATGACCTATGTGACCCTGAACAATTAAATAGTGAGCTGTCACATGTTCGGGAGGTACTTAGGCGCAACGGATACAAAAAAAAAATTCCCCGTCGGAAGAGGAACGAGCGTAAACCTGAAGTAAGCAGATTGCCCGCTTACATGCCGTATCTAAAGGGAGTGACGGACAAAGTTGTAACAGTACTCAAGAAATACTCCATCAAGACTGTATACAGTCCGCTCTCTAAGAAAACGCACAACCTGCGTACCCCAAAGGATGTCATTCCTCTCCAAACACCTGGCGTCTACAAAGTCGATTGCAGCTGTGGTAGTTCATATATCGGGCAGACTAAGCGTACAATCGCTGAAAGAGTAAAATAACATATCGCAGCTGTAAAATACCGACATATTAATAAGTCGGCGATAGCTGAGCATTTGTTGGAGTCTGGACCAAACCACTGGATAGAACTGCATCAACCACAAGTCTTATCCACCGATCGTCACTATTAGTCCAGGATAGTACGTGAAGCGGTAGAAATAAAAAAATATAACAATTTCATCCGGGAGGATGGATATACCCCAAAGGATGTCATTCCTCTCCAAACACCTGGCTTCTACAAAGTCGATTGCAGCTGTGGTAGTTCATATATCGGGCAGACTAAGCGTACAATCGCTGAAAGAGTAAAAGAACATATCGCAGCTGTAAAAAACCGACATATTAATAAGTCGGCGATAGCTGAGCATTTGTTGGAGTCTGGACCAAACCACTGGATAGAACTGCATCAACCACAAGTCTTATCCACCGATCGTCACTATTAGTCCAGGATAGTACGTGAAGCGGTAGAAATAAAAAATATAACAATTTCAACCGGGAGGATGGATATAGATTATCGGCTACTTGGAATCCAGTCATCAGCAAATGTAAACACCGCCGCAGTGATAAATCTCAACAGTGTGTAGTGTAGTGTGTCGGAGAACTGACATTGCGAACTTAAATAAAGACTAAGTGAGGGTAGGTGCCGAAACCCGCACTTCCACAAGACGGCGCTGAGCTCTCATCAGTCTCTCCGCGACCAAGCTCGGTGCAAGACGAGCGAAACGTCGGAAACAAATAGATATTTATACCTTAAATATGTTAAGTTAACGCGATTAAGATTCGCTAAATTATTTTGTATAATTTAAAAGTAATACTAAAATCCTCGAATTTAACGAAGTATTCTTAAAACTCCTAGCAAACACATCGTTATTCCTACCTCAATCGACCTTGATACTTCTAACCCGTACATCGAAGAAATCCCAAGCAACGTCCCAGATCTTAGCGAATTCCTAAATAGGGAAAGAACCCTATATACGTTTATATCCTTTGAGCACAAAGGATCCACTATATACTTCCTATTTACCAAAGTATACCATTTCGACAACTGCTCTTATGAATCTATTTACAAAAGCCTAATCTATCTTAAAAATCAATTCCTTGCTATATCCTTATCTCTAACCAACGAAAGCTTCGAAATAGCTATCACTGATTTCCGCGATCCTTTCGATAAACATATTTGGTCAAGAATATACAATATGTTCTGCTATATCTTTAATAACACTAATATAAGCATCAATGTCTATCACAATACTCTCATATTTCCAACCCTCTCAGAAATACCTAAAATACTTCGTGAAAACCACGATATCCCTATTGCAGGTCATCTTGGCACAGCCCGAATGCTTAATCGAATTTAAGAAAAATACTATTGGAAAAACATGCGTTCAGATATCGAGACCTATATAAAAAACTGCACACTGTGTCAAAGCAATAAAGCCCTCAGACAAACTAATAGAGCTCCTATGCAAATAACTACCACTTCTACCAAACCCTTTGAACGCCTTAGCATGGATTTCGTAGGCCCTCTGCCAGAAGCAGGGTTAAAACAATTAAAATTCATACTCACTATGCAAGATGACCTTGCTAAATTCTCATTTGCCTATCCTATCGCTAACGCTACCTCAGAAGACACATGCGAGTGCCTAGTACACTTTATTTCTCTATCACCGATTAAGCTTAGCGGGGAAATTCTGAAGGTGGTGACTAGCTTCAAGTACTTGGGGCACATTGTGACAGATGACTTGAAGGATGACGCCGATTTGGAGCGCGAGCGGAGAGCGTTGGCGGTCAGAGGGAATATGCTGGCCCGTAGGTTTGCAAGATGCTCTTGTAACGTAAAAGTTACATTGTTTAAGGCGTTCTGCCAGTCGTTCTACACTTGCGGCCTATGGGTAAGACATACCCGTCGGGCCGCCAATGTACTTCGTGTGCAGTACAACAACATCTTCAGAATGTTGTTGCGGCTACCGAGAGACTGCAGCGCGTCCCTCATGTTTGCAGAGGCGCACACGGACGGCTTTCATGCAATTATACGCAAGAAAGTTGCATCCATTTCAAAACGCGTGAGAGGTAGTAGCAACAGCATTCTGAAGATGATTGCAAATAGAGCAGATTGTCCCATTCAGCACAGGTGGATGCAAATTATGATGGGCATGTAGTTAAATTATTATAATATTGTGAATTATTATTCTTTTGACATTTATTGAGATTTATTTTGTGACATATTAGGTACTTGTTTCTACTTCTTTTGACATTTATATTGACATTGATTTTGTGACATATTAGGTATTTGATTCTATTTCTTGACATTTTTATTGACATTGTTTTTGACATATTATTGATTATTTCTCATTACATTTTTATTGACATTGTGTGACATATTTTGATGCTATTTTTTTGACATTTTTATTGACATTGGCCAACTGTTTATTTTAGACATGACATTGAATAATTGTTGTTTTATAACTATGATTTTTTTTTTTTTGTAATGGAATTTTTAACAATTTTATGGATCTATATCTGAAATAAATGCTTATTATTATTATTATTATTATTATTATTCGGCATCCCTAAAACTATCCTAACCGACCAAGGTACCAACTTTACCGCAGAGATGTTCAAGAAAACCTGCGAATTTCTCAAAATCAAACAAATATGGTCATCCCCGTATCATCCTCAAACTCAAGGCGCCTTCATTCTACCCTTAATGAGTACCTTAAATCCTACGTCAATGAGAACCATACCGATTGGCACAAATTCGTCTTCACGGCAATGTTAGCCTATAATACCTCTGTTCATGCGTCAACCAATTTTACCCCTTACGAACTCCTATTCGGCCACAAAGCCTTCATCCCTGACTCTATCTACGAACTACGTCCAGAACTAACATACCCCGAATATGTAAAATTCCTACATCATAGACTCAAACTCTCAAGAGACAAAATCTCTCGAAAATATTCAAAGGTCGAAAGAAAGATCCAAGGAATATTATGACAATCGCTCAAGTCCCATTCAATATAAAGTAGGCGATTACGTTTACCTGAAAAATCATGTAAGACTGCGCAAAGCTCTATCGCCAGTGTGGAAAGGCCCTTACAAAGTCGTGAAGATAAACGGCAGAAATACACTAAACCTTCTAATAAACCGTAGACACGTCACCCATCACTATGATGAGGTGAAACTCGCTTCTAGATCTAGTACTGAAGATTAGTTCACTATATCATTATTCTATACTCTTACAGCAACCCTTCAACGGGTCAGGAATTCGTCGAACCCCTGACAAACAGTTCAGGAATATATTTCGACCCCTTAAGATCGTTAAATTTAGTTGATAGTTACCTTAGCGTAGTTATACCAGTAGATATATCTTACCTGTTCCCACATATAGATAATTTATACTATATTCTCAACATTTCTAAATCACTTTGTTAAAATGATAATGCATTTGATAACGTAGAATGTTTCAATCTCTTTCAACCCCTAATTACTCGCCTTGAAGACCTATATCGTAACACTGAATCTATCCTTTACCATGTCCCTCACCAATCTCGGAGAGGCGCACCCCTATCTATCATAGGATCTATTTCGAAAAAGTTATTCGGAACCATGGACGAAGATGACGCTATCCAGTATAATAATGCCATCCAAGAAGTTGAGTCCGATCAAAAGAAACTAGCGTCATTAGAAGAACAGAATATTCTCGTTACTACCTCAACCCTCAAAGCTTTTAACGAAACCATTTAACCTATAAGTCATAACGAGCATGAATTAAATGTCGCCATCGACGGTCTTAACCAAGACATTAAAAATCTAACTTTTATCGCCAGAGAATTAGGAATAAGATCATGTATCCTAGAATTAATTTCCATGATAGAGAATAGTCTCTTAACACTATCCTTCAAAGTTGAAGATATTATAAGCTCAATAATGTTTAGTAAATCAAACATACTTTACCCTTCTATTCTAACGCCTAAAGAACTCTATACTGAGTTGATTAATAATTATAGATTCATACCAAATTCTAAACGCCTTCCAGTTGTTCTAAGCCTAAATAATATACAAATCATTATAAATATGTCTTCTATATCTTGTTATGAAAACGAAAACAAAATAGTTTTCGTCCTAGACATTCCATTAGTCAATCCCACTAATTTCCACTTGTACCATAATTTACCCTGTCCAGTACCCTATAAACCTCGTAACCCTGTATCTTATACTACTATTGTTCCTTCTACTAAGTATATAGGTATAAGTAAAGATAAGTCCACTTATTGTAAACTTAATAATCTAAATGATTGTAAAATGATAAACCATGAACATTTCCTGTGTAACACTCCGATATCCTATTCTACTGTCGCAACTCCATCCTGTGAATTAGAGATTATTAATTAAGTACTTACTGAAATTCCCGAATTATGTAACACTAAGTTTTTCACTGGAAATGTAAAAAATTGGCAACATTTACAAAACAACAAATGGTTGTTTGTCATGTCCGATAGAAGTAAGCTAAGTATAGAATGTAATACCTCTATTGTAGACCTAGATATAAGTGGTAGCGGATTATTGTACTTACCCCAAGGGTGTGTCGCCTATTGTAAAGACACACGGCTAGTCTCTAAGAATAATATTAATATTATATTAAAACATATAATCGCTAAATTAAATATCCTTAACGACTCCTGCTGTAATTTCAATAAATATACTAATATTGTATCCAACTTACCTCCTGTTAACTTGAAAAATGTTAATCTAGATTCCATTGCTTTTGAAAATCCTAAACTACTTAAAGAATTTAACGAATTTATTGAAAACCCGCATATTGTACTCTATGAGAAGTACTATACTAATTCTAGTCTTAATTTGTACTATTTTCTTAATTTGTAAAACTGGCATACTCAGAAAAATTTTAAAATCTCGCGAAACTCCTATCCCTGAACCCAAAAATGATAAGTTGAACTTCCCACTATAAAATCACCTACTCTTCGTATTCGCAACTCGTAATCCTTGCTATTTCCTGCCTTTCCTTGCCTTTCCCGTAAACTTCATTTTTACCGTGAAGTTTACTCTAAATCGGGGGGCTGTTACAAACACCTCTTGAACCCTAAAATGCTAACATAGTTGCCTATCCATACTACTCATCACAAATCCCTACCAATGCCTAAATCTCCATGTCAGCACTTTTGCCTTCCTCATTCACTCAGTCCCTTTCAACCTCAGTCTGCATCCATCATCTAACGCGAACAGTTCTACCATTTCCTTAGTGTGCCAGTCTCAAGTCCTAAATCTTTGTACCAGTTCTAAATTCTATTTTTAAATCAGTTTCTACTATATCTAATATTACGCGTGTGTACCGTGTTTCAATAAATAATTTTAGCTAGTTCAAATATCTTTTTTTAAAAAGACACTTTCCCGGTCCCGCGTGACAGTACCATCATCTATAAAGGAAAATCACGTTTGTTGTATGTATATATGGGCGCAAATTAATATATAATGATTATATTGTTACGAAAATGTTAATAATATTTAAGATTGATATTTAAATAACTATTTGTGAACACAGACCTGAGAACTTCACTACTTTACAATATTAGACACTGTATTGGCTGCTTAACTGTTTCATAAAGATTGGGTATTTAATTATCGCTTATTTATTAAGATAACTCCAGAAACTTACAAAGTAAAATCAATTAGTATTAAATAACATTATTCTGACACTTATTTTACGGTAATAAATAACATGCGTTTATATTTGCATCCTGTTGATAGCGCCATCTGTTGACAATGTTGTAAAGCAGCGTTTGGTTAATAAAATAAATTTGTTATTCGTGTAAAATAAATCATTTGGTGTTGTGCAAAATTCATTACAATATTAATGTCGATTTTTGATTAGTTTATAATTAATCGTACAGTAATTTCAATTATATGTTGAAAAGGAGTTGTTAAACGTCACATTAAGTGTAATGACGGTTAGTTTATAAAAAGGACTGTAGTTCGCATTTTAATTCAATTCTGTGCTAGAAATCAACTGATAATAAACCAAGTAATATTAAGTGAGTGTTTTTATTATGGAGTCTGGACACCATACGCCACGCCGACATATACTTAAATATTTTCCTGTTTATTAAGATCGAGTAACAAATTGCTTAAAAAATACGTTTGTTGGATGGGAGCTCCCCTTTATTATTTACTTTTTTTATTTAATTATTTATTTTTAAAGTTAATATACAACTACATATTCTGTGAAAATTTTAAGCGTCTCTCTGTTACCGTTAGTAATTTTGAGCAAAAATACGAAAAAAAACACGTTTATTGTATATATCCCATTAATATTTTCATTCTTTTTATTTTTAGTATTTGTTGTTAGCGGCAGCCAAAATACATAATTTGTGAAAATTTCAACTTTCTAGCTATCACGGTTTATAAGATACAGCCTGGTGACAGACAGACAGACAGACAGCGGAGGCTTAGTAATAGGGTCCCGTTTTTTACCTTTTAGGTACGCAACCCTTAAAGGGTTATAAAACCATACAATATTTTTGTATTTTTATTACAATTTATATTCAAATGTTCACATGTTGAATACATTCGATATTTTTTTATAACTGTGACCAATTTGAGTATCAAAGTTTATAGACGGCTCAAAGGCCGCGACATGACTTTAGGTACGATTCTTGTCCTGGGACATAAGCCGAGGTCTACGTGTCCTCCGAAGCAAAGTTTGATGTAAACGACACAACAAACGGTCACTGATCCAAGTAGGGACCTGTGTAAGCGTTGCTTAACTTTGCTGATCCATTAGAAATATCAAGTCAACTCTCGCAATAAATTAAATTAGAACAACGTGATAAAGCAAATGATTACAATTTCTCCCTAATTACCTGATATGACAATGGTTATGACTTAAGATGAAATATTTATGTAACGATCCCTCACTTGGATGGTTTAATTCCTAGGTCTTTGCTACTAAGCTATAATGAGCCATCATATATTATTGTACCTAATATTAAACATAATAAACCAAAATAAAATTGTCGTCAAGTTAAATCACGTTGAGGTCGTAAATCGAAATATAAGTGTTAAAATAATGCAATAATTAAATAATTCCTATTATGTTGTGGTCAAAAAACAACGAGAGCGAACTAAATTTGATATTGTATTTTATACTTCTTCGTCCTTGTTATTTTTTTATTGCAACCTATAATAATCTACATTTTCACTTGGTTAGTTTCATTACGTGCACTAGTTTTCTTTTTAGGGTTCTGTACCTCGAAATGAAAAACGGAACCCTTATAGGATTACTAAGAATTTGATTTAGATGAATTTAATTGAGATTGAGAATACTAAGAATCTCACTAAACGAACCTTGGGGTTCTAGTTATGCGGCGGTCTTTCCATATTTTCGCGAGCTTTTCCACGGCTGATCGTGTTATGGCGCACCGTCTTTTTATTTCTTCTTCACAGCTTTCAGTATTTGTGATATTGGATCCCAGGTAGACGTTACTCTGGACTACTTCGCAGTTAGCTATTTCCTGTATATCAGGGCGATTATTAGTCTTACGATCCACCACCATCATTTTGGTTTTATCGCGGCTTATGGCAAGTCCAAATTCCGAACTGGTTTTATCCAGCAGCGAAAGAAACCTTTTCATGTCGGCCTGTGACGTCTAATTAAGAGTAGTATCATCTGCATACCTCAAGTTTCATACCGCCCCCCAATTGATACACCTTCGTCCCAGTTCTCTTAAACGATCCGCATAATGTATTCGGTGTAGATATTATATAAGAGAGGTGAAATAATACATCCATGTCGAACCGTCCTTTAAATATATATATTTTTATTTGTATTATATTTTTATATTTTACTTAGCTTTTGCCCGCCGCTTCGCGCGGTAAATTCGGGGTAACACAAATCTACTTTCAGTCTCAAGTTGTGTGAAGACACTCCTGATTATTTTAAAGACTTCAGAAACTCTATAGGGTAGGGTACAAAGTAACTCGGTCAGTATCCATGACATTATTTACCGTTATCTACCGAAAGGTAACTAATATAGGAGGAATAACATCAACTTGCATACAGTCAAATGTCAAAGCCATGTTCTAATACATGTTCAATATATCTTTATAAATATTTTCGCATTTTTAATATTACTATGGAAAATCGTTGCAGCCGTTTAAGCTTATTATATAATTATTAGTTTATATATTATGCGAACAATTTAATCAACGTGCATAGTATGATATTATGTATGACGTGACAGTCACAGATTACCTTTGTATATAGGTGACAGTACTGACAGATATGCGATAGCACATGCGCAGCACTCAATTATAAGCGCATGTGTTCTTACTTCCAAGAGGTAAATTTGTGCCATACAAACTTCTACCTTCCCTACAATCCCTCCCAGTTTAATTTTTACAACTTATGGTAGCCTATGTCCGTCTCCATGGTGCAATATATCTCTATATTAAATTTTAACAAAATCGGTTCAGCTGTTTTAGCGTGAAAACGGAACATACATACATACATACACACTTTCGAATTTATAATATTTTAGTAGTAGTATTTAAGTAGTAATCATTGTTTTATGCCAAAATTAATTTAATTTTGTTATATATAATAAATAAAAAGGTAATTTTTTTAAGTTACATACATACATATCGTCACGCCTTTTATCCCCAAAGGGGTTGGCAGAGGTGTATTTCTACACCCACTTTTCGCCAGATATATTTTAGTCCCACGTAATAAGGAGCGAGCCTATTGCCGTACCGGGCACATTTCCAGACTCCGTGCTGCTACTGAGAATTTCGTGACAGAAAAACCCAATAACACTGCCCGACCCAGAAATCGAATCCGGGACCTCCCGATCCCACGCGCACATTTATGCCGCGAGACCAACGAGGCAGTCGGTTTGATGTCGAGTTTTCCGTCTCTACGCAAACATCGTGTTATCCCTTAGTCGCCTGTTACGACACCCATGGGAAGATATGGGGTGGTGACACTTGTATTCTATGCCGTCAACCACACGGCGTTAGTTACATTACATATTTTTTTAATAATTATACATATATGCCTACAGGATTGTACGAAATCCTCGGTGCGCGAGTCCGATTCGCACTTGACCGGTTTATTTATGTTATCTTTGGTTGTTAGAAGCTCCTTTGCCAGATTTCCTTGCAATTGTTCGAGGTCATTGGCCGCTGTTTCCATCAATATAAGCGGCATACTAATAAAGTGCAGAACCAAGATACCTCTGCAAAGTTCTGAAATGATAAAATCAAATCACAATATAAGACGTTATGCCTCTGGATAACTCAAGGAGAAGTATTACTGTGGTAAATAAATAGGTACTTCTAAACGTTCGCGACGTGTTTTTTTAATAGTAATATTTGTGTAATGGGTATGTATCGCGTATTTATTATATAGAAGTTATATTCGCGTTAATTTACTTATTTTTGGAACAAACTTCTTTTTTCTCTGACATTTCGACCGGCTTTTCAAATTCAAATCAAATTCAAATAAATTTATTTGCAAGAGACATGGTTAAAAGCTGTTACATAAAGATAAGTTTCACATGTTTCGCCAATGCAGCGGCATGCAAATTTAACATATACATATAAAGAATTGAATAAAATAGTGTATCAATAAAATGTCAGTCAATCAAAATGTCAAAAAGATATTTAAAGAATTCAATTAAACAGCGTAACAATAAAATATCAATCAAATTAATACATTAATTAAATATACATCATTCGAAGTACATAATTGTCTAAAAAAAAAATAAAACAAATATTACATTATTAACATTATTTCTGCCTGTACTGTAATTCCATTTTTTGAGAATAACATTTACAAGGGCATTTCACAAAAAACCGTTAATCGGATAAAAACATTCCTGCTGTGTTATAAACTTCGGCAAAGCAAGGGAGCCATATAAACACAACTTTTCCGAAAAAGTTCCAACTTAGGTATTGGCATATCATACTCTAAATGGGTCACCTTTCTTTTATTAGTATTGTCTTTCGGTATGAAGACTAAGGCATTGGACTTTATAAATCTAGAGACCTCAAAGATATATATGCATGGGACAGTCAAGCGGTTTTGTGATTTAAATACAGGCCTACATGATTCCGACCACTCCATATTAAACATTGCACGTACGCACTTTTTTGTGCACCAAAGATTCTATCTATTTCTGACGAATTGCCTCATACAACTATACCATACCGAATTATAGATCTAACGTAGGCATAATACACCATTAGAGAGGTACGTATACATGTAATATCTTTTACCTTTCTCATGGCAAACACAAACTGGTTTATCTTCTTACAAATAAGTTCGACATGCTTGCTCCATGTGAAATGAGCATCAAGCGTTACGGCCAAAAATTTCGCAGTAAATACTTGATCAACGTTTAAATTGCAAAATTTTATATTCAAGTGTACTGATTTACTCTTGCAAGTTTTGAAATGAAGCACGTTTGTTTTAGAAATATTTAATTTCAGTTTATTTATGTCAAGCCATTTTATAATGTCATTAAGTGTTTGATTTATTTCAGTTTCGTAGTCATCCAAGTTTTTACATTTAATAATAATTGTGGTGTCATCGGCGAATAGCACACATTGATGTTTTACTGATTGAGGAAGGTCATTAATGTAGAGAAGGAATAATAATGGTCCTAAAATACTACCTTGGGGTACACCACTATTGTTAACTCTCGGATCTGAATCAATTTGTTCTAAATTATTCGTTTTATGATTCAATTGTTGAATCCTTGTTATTTGCTTTCTATCATGTAGATAGGATTGAAACCAAAGTTTAGCTAGACCTAGAGGTCTAGCAGTACGGTATTAGAATACCGTATCTTTAAATTTTTCCTAAAAGTCTAGCGTGATTTACTAGAACAAATGCTTTGCTTAAATCTAAAAATAGAGCACATGATGATAATCCTTCATTTATATTATTCATGACCGCTTCGACTAACGTGTAAATTGCCAGAGTAGTTGATTTGTTTCACTTAAACCATATTCATATCTAAAAAATTTTGCACTCGTTGATACATGACCTGTTCAAATATTTTTGAAATGACAGGCCTCTTTATAAGAAAGGCTCAAAATCTAATCTTGACAATTATAGGCCTATAGCCCTAATGGCTATTGGCCTATAATTGTCAAGATTAGAATTTGAGCCTTTCTTATAAAGAGGCTTAATCAAAGAATATTTCAGCTTATGAGGAAAACACCCCTGTTCCAAAGACAAATTTATAATATATAATTATAATAATTAGATAGCATTACAATAATTATTATTAGCAATGTCAATAAAATGATTATTAAATTTATTCGCGATGTCCGGTCCTGCAGTTATTACGCTATTGTCAATATTATCTTAGTAATAAATTCCCTATTTGGTTCGCTTCCTATGTTACGCCTCAATATGTTCCACGTTGCCTTAATTTTATTTTTTGAATGCATTATATATTTTTGTTACAAATGGCTTGTAAGCTGTTCAAACATTTTCTTAATACTTTTGAGTTTGTTTTAAATTTATACTTACTTTTTTTACTTTTATTAATATGATATTTATGTCTTAGTGTTCCTTTAGTCTTACAGCTATTTTTAATTCCTTTAGTTATCCATTTTGTTTCACTAATTTTATTTTTTAATTTCACCCATATTCGTGGGAAATGTAACGCGAATAGTAATGTCAAAAGGTCATGGAACTTGTTAAAAGCTTTGTTAGCGTCATTTAGAGCATAAATTTCATTAAAACTTAAACAGCTTATATACCGAATATATTTATTTACTTTTTCTTTATCTAGATCGTTTATTAGCATAAAACGTTGTTCTAATTTACTTTTAATCTGGTCTTGGATAGTGACAACCTGAGCTGTGTTATGGTCAGATATATAGAAGTCATAAGTTTCCCCCGTTGCATTAGTAGCATTGTCGATAATGTTATCAATGCATTTATCAAGTCTAGTAGGTGTATGTATATAGTATTGCATTCCATGGTTAATAATCAGTTCTTTAAGAGTTATACTCTTTATTCGTTATCTTTATTCTTTGATAAAAAAAATTATATTAAAGTCGCCACAAATTATAACTTTATGTTTTTTGTTTCGAAGTCTAGCTAAAAAGTCAGAGAATTTTCTGAAAAATATACTGAGCTCTGAATTTGGCGTTCTGTATATACAAATAAAAATTAATTTCTTTTCACTTATTTCTATACCACAAACTTCAAAGTGCCTATCCACAGCAAGTTCGTTTATTATATCTAATTCATTACTTACACATCCCTCTCTGCACAATATGCAAGTACCACCACGACGTTGGTCTTGTCGTGAATAAATAGATGCTAGGTAAAAATAATTCAATTTTAAATATTTGTCTTCGCATTTTGCTATGAAATGTTCACTTAGACATATCACACTTATTTATTTGTTTAAATCATACAATTCTTGTAGAACTACTTCTAGATCCTGTGTTTTGCTTAGGACACCTGCAATGTTCTGGTGTAGTACAGCAAAATAAGATTTAGGGACGAAAACATGTTTTGCCAGATTTTGCTACTGTATTCAAATGTGCCTCAAATGATGAAGTTTTATTTTTCGTTTGAAAACCAAAAGGGATTGTACCTTTAAGTGGCTTATCATTTTTATTATTATGACGTCCTAAATTACTTTCTATTGCAGGAGAATTTCGATTTATATGACGTCGAAAATAATAGGGCATTGTGCCTTTTTTAGGTTGTACCATATTTTCGAATGTTAGAGATTTTTTGTAATCATGCAAAGAACGAATTTGTACATCATTACACTTTTTTAAATACTGGTTGTTTTAAGAAAGGAATTTATTCTTATACTGGTTAACGTTGATCTGATGAATTATATTTGATGAGATATCATATATTATGTTATCTAGTTCTAAAAATTTACAGTTGTTAAAATTTTGTATGAGCAATTTTAATTCATTATCCAATTTCCATTCATTAAGGGAACGATTATAAAACACATTTACAATAAAAACGTAACATTTTTTTAAACAGTGTAAAGCTACGGATGTGGATGATGTAAACTCAACTGGGTTCGTGTCCTGACTTCCGGTCAAAATTATCCCATTAAAACAATAATTTAAATAAATAGATTGACTCGGACATCGCATGAAAATACAATATATCTCGTAAGTAATACATAATTATATAAATTAGATTGTTTAATTCGATTGCCAAGTCAAAATATTTATTCAAAACATTAAAGATTTTTAATTAACCGACTTGGTATTACATGGACCTCACAACTTTTTGCGGCAGCGAGACTTGGTATTTTTGACAAGTATTGTTTTAATGGGATCTCATTTCTTTTTGTAGATAGTCTTACTTTTGTCCTTTCCGGTACCTTCTACTTCTTGTACACCAACAACGAATTTTCTTAATTAAAGCTCCAACTGCAAATGTAATTTTGTAATCCTTTATATTTTATATGGGATTACAAAGTTATTTATGCAGTTGATGTATCTCGAAAACTGGAAAGAAATTGAAAAATATTTTAATTTTTCCTTAATTCATATACTAAACACTAATCGTATTCTAAATTTGAAGCTTCCATGTCTGCTAGAAGTGCCTTTGACTTTTGATGATCGGTCAGTGAGTGACAAAATTAAGAATTTTGACTCGTTATTATTCTTAAACTACTAGTTCAAATTTAATGAAATGCCTGCATGGTTACTAAAAAATCAGGCTTCTAGTTTTATCCACAACGAAGTTATAGGGAGTCGAAAATGGCCTGAATTGCTTCGAGAAAAGGATGGTAAGGCCGTGCCGCTTTTTTGCTCGACTTGGTTGGGGCACTACCGTGCCCCCAAATAACATAGGCGTCCTCTGATAATTTTTTGGATATGCTCATGCAATCTTCCATGACATCTTTCGTTTTAGCATATGTTTTTGTTACAGACTGTATAGTGTAATTCGGCGATAAGAAGCTTTACAGCGTCGTAGTCTTGGACGATCGTCGATCGAAACGCAAAATTAACTATTTGTCTCAATTAACATTCCATATATATAGCTTCTAGCTTTTGGAACAAACGCAATTTCTAAATTATTTATATTGAAAATGTGACACCTCTCAAACTTTTGACTCGTTTTGATGGCACTTCCATCAGTGACGATATTCAATCTAGCGGTAACACGGTAAGCGCCAAAATGAAAGTACGATTTTGCAACAATATAGAGGATTGCTAAAAGAAGAAATAAATGCGATGTCACAATTTTTAACATTCCATTGTCTCACGTTCACTATAGGCGCTTGAAATTAAAAATAAAAGGGGTGGCTTTTTAAGCCACCCCTTTTTCGAGAAATACATTTGGTTACTTTTTTTGCATCATGTAGTCAATGAAAAATTATTTGAATGGGTTTTGAATTTATTGAATGAGTAAACGCAAGAATATATGATAAAGAATGACAATAAATTATTGTCAATTTACCACCACTAACTTCTTTAATGGATTTTGATTACAAATAAAAATTAAAATACATACCTTATCAATTATAAGAGCCTCGTGAGTGATTTGGCACGCAACCATTAACCAGACAAGCGTGAAACTTACTATAAGCTGAAAAATTTCAAAGTACTTAATTTATTTTAACTTGTTACCGCCAATGACCTCATTACAGATAATAAACAATTACCTAAAAAGTACCAACACAGATGCAACCGTATGGTGCAGGAATACAGAAAAAGCTTATCACAAATAAATTGGGAAAATAACCAGGGCAAAGAAGAAATAATTGAAAGAAAATAGCTACTGAATACATCAGGAATGCAATTATCCAAATATCTTTTATTTAAAATTTCGTAAGTTATCATTTTGTGTACAGACCCTTGAGGTAGGCTTTCATCCATCATTGGACGTCGACAGGCTGAAATGACGATGAAACTATCATTTACACATACACAGATTTATTTATAGACTCACGCCTGTACCCCCGACGGGGTAGGCAGAGGTGTAATATTACACCCACATTTTGCCATGAATTTTTAGGTCCCACGTAATAGGGGGCGAGCCTATTGCCGTACCGGGCACATTAGCAGTCTGCGTGCTGCTACTGAGAATTTTCGAACGGAAAAACCCAATAACACTTTGCCCGACCCGGGAATCGAACCCGAGATTTCCCAATCCCACGCGCACATTTATGCCGCGAGACCAACGAGGCAGTCACCAACGAGATTTATACTAACCTTAAATCTCAAATGATTTACAGTTGAAGCAAATTTATCTGTCAGTTTCATATAACTATAAAGGATGTTTTTCTAGTGCATTGCCTTTTTTTCAGTTCCGTAATCAGTTTGCAATTTATCTTCAAGAGTTTTTCTCGAAGACCAGATGCTGATACGATATGTATCAGTTAAATATATTGATGTTGAATGGCTGAAGTAGGATGTCAAATGTGATGAATCAGCCATTAAGTAATTTTTCGCATCATTAAACTTTGATTCAGTAATATTAATGGCGGGGATGAGAACAACATATCTCACGACTATAGCTCCAAATATTATAACATATACTGTATAACTCCGCGAGTATGAACCGTATCTATAAGTTTCACCAGGCTATTTATTTGTATATAATTTTATGATTGCTTGTTCTCCAGTTTTAGTGGTTTTAAACTGTTCACAATTATGTATACTATGATACCAGTAATGTATGTTATATGTAGAATTTGAGAGCTTGATAAATATGATTGAGCACGTACAAAAAGCCTACGTTCTATAACAGACAAAGCACACAATATAGTTTTGCTAACGAACATATCTTAAAAGGACTTCTCCAACGCCTTTAACGCCGTCAGTCACGACCTCCTTCTTTCAATCCTCTCCTATCTAATGGTCTCACCTATGGTACTGGAATTGTTCTCCTCTTATCTTCGAGGATGCCAGCAGTCGGTACGTATTGATGAAACCACATCAACATGGCGTTATCTGGGCTCTGGTGTTCCTCAAGGCGGAATACTTTCTCCTCTTCTGTTTTCATTGTATATTAATCTCTTATCTCTTGAACTTCACTGTGCGTATCATCTGTATGCCGATGATCTGCAGCTCTACACACAAGCAAAGGTGGAAAATCTGGATACAGAAATAAATGCAATCAATTGAGATCTGGATGCTATTAACGACTGGTCTGCCAGGTTTGGACTCGCAGTGAATCGCGGGATTCACTAAATGTCAGGTTATTGTTATTGGTAGTTCCCGGATTATGAGTAGGATTAACTTGCCATTGCTACGAGCTGTAATTTTTAATGGATCAGTTATTCCGGTTAGCTCTAGCGTCAAAGATCTCGGTCTACATATTGACGCGACTCTTGACTGGCGTACCCAGGTAGCAAATGTTAGTCGCAAAGTCACTGGTACCTTACGGTCGCTCTGTCGTCTGAAGAACTTTCTGCCATCCAAGACCAAGACAATGCTAGTACAGACTTTAATATTTCCTATCATCGACTATGGTGATGTGTGCTATCTCGACCTTAATGCAGATCTACTCAATAAGCTCGACCGCCTTCTCAATAATTGCATTAGATTCATTTTCAATCTCCGCAAGTATGACCATATTTCCGAGTTTCGAATAAAGTTACGATGGTTACCTATCCGCCAACGTCGCAACCTGCGTACGTTGTGTACACTTTATTCTTTACTGTACTCTCCTAATGCTCCTGTGTATTTAACTCCTCATTTTCAATATCTCTGCAATATTCACGATAAAAATCTTCGCTCTTCAAACAATCTTCTTCTTCTTTGTCCTTCTCACAACTCTAGCTTGGTACATGCTTCTTTTAATATCCAGTCTATCCTTCTCTGGAATGCTCTCCCTCCAGAAATCAGGATGTCCACGAACCGTTTCACATTTAAAACTAGAGTTCGACAGATTTACATTAACACATTGGCTGAATCGTAATAGAATCATCGTTTATGTACTTATAATATTTATTATAAATATATATATTTATATTCAAATATATATATATACTTATATATGTATGTATTTATAAATAAGTATATATCTAGTGTGTGTAAATAGGTTTATCATATATTTTATGAACGAATTATTCGTAAAATCTGTTAGTCTGTATATATATTTTTCTTTGTCTGTAATTTAAATGCTAAATGCACTTATTATATATTTATCTCTGCATCACCCAAAGGTTGACTGGTAGATAATGCCTTAGGCATTAAGTCCGCCTCTGTACACTTGTTTGTGCATAAAGTTAAATAAAAAAAAAAACATATTAAAACATTATCACTAAGATTGAAGTAGACACCAAATATAAGTCTGATCCCTAAAATAGATCGTAATGAAATATTCGGTTGTATCTCCTCACTGTTGTGAACATACATTTTATAAACACACAAAAATTTAAATAATCTATGACGAAAAATGTATTGGTCGAAATAATTCAAATCTATTTTCATACTACTACTGAGTACAATCAATGTGATGTACTTTTCAAATACTCGTTATATTTCATGTTCATAAAAGTAATTATTATTATTGATCTACTTACTGGTCACGAAGCGGCACTTTTGAAGCAAGAACGTACTACCAAGTGTAGTGCTGCGGTTTTTTTTTTGTGAAATTATATGAAGCGCTCTTTCTCCTCTTATAAGGGCAGGTAAAGACTGAGAACAGTCTTCCAGGGAAAGTCCCATACACCGTCTCGTACAAGACTGAATCTAAGTAGAAATGCCTTTTTTTTGACGTATTGTCTTGCAGCACCTTCTTTGAGAAGTGCAGGTTTTGGCACATACACTCATTTGGTTTTTAAAACTATTTTTATCAACTGATCTATAGATTGAAATTAAACTACTTGGCTTATCTTCGTTGGCGGCTTGTAGAAAGTTTTGATTGAAGTTCGCTTCAAGATGTAGCTAATCTTGTCGGTCACGCCCTTGATGTATGGGAGGACAGCAGGTTGTCTCTCTACTGTGGCTGGCTTGTTCTTCGGGGATCTGTGACGTTGGTGCGGCGGTCGGAGCTTGTTGTCTTGCAGAACTTGCTTGACATGTTGAAGCTCGGCGTCCAGGTGTTTCTTGTCACAGATTCCCCGGGCTCTCTGAAACAAAGACATTCCTACGGTAGCTAACTGATTAGGATGGTGGTGAGATTCACCGTTTAAGTACCTATTTGTATGTGTCTTTTTCCTATACACAGTGTGGCTCAAAGAGTTGTTTTCGTTCCTGATAACAAGTACATCTAAGAAAGCTAAAGAATTGTTTGCCTCTAATTCCATTGTAAATTTTATCTGGTTGTGAATAGAATTAAGATGGTCTAGGAATACATTAACACTATCTGTTGGTAAAATTGTAAAAGTGTCATCTACATACCGCTTGTAGAACCTCGGTATGATGGTGGCAGTCTGCAGGGCTCGCGCCTCGAAGTCCTCCATGAAGATGTCAGCAACAACAGGCGATACTGGAGAGCCCATTGCCACACCGTCTACTTGTATGTTGTATTTCTCATCCCATAACAGATAGCCAGTTGTTAAGCAGTGTTTCAATATTTCTGCATATTCCTCAGGCATGTTGTTCTCTATTAGCTTCCTTCTAGTTATTTCAATACAGTCATGTGCTGGTAAGCATGTGAATAATGACTGTACATCAAAACTAACCATAGTTACCTTGTCGGAGAGATGTAGGTGTTTTAAAGATTGGCTACATCTTGAAGCGAGCTTCAATCAAAACTTTCTACAAGCCGCCAACGCAGATAAGCCAATTATTACCATCTGTCAAGAGTCAGTTACCCTTACAAGAGGCCGGGGTTTACAAGATAGACTGTGAGTGTGGGCTCTCATACATTGGACAAACCAAGAGAAGCATAGGCATTCGACTAAAGGAACATATAGCTGACATTAAACACAAACGCTCGACGAAGTCTGCTGTGTGTGAACATGTAGAACAAGGATTACCATTACCTGCGATTTGATAAACCGCAGATACTCGCAAAAGAACACCGCTTTATTCCAAGAATGATACGAGAAGCTATTGAAATTAAAAACATCCTAATTTAAATAGGGAAGATGGTTGGAATGTTCCTCCAGCTTGAGACCCTGTTATCAGGCTAATGAAACCCAAGAAGGACAAAGTCACCAGAAGACATCAAGACACAGTGAGCACATTCTGCGTAGATAGTAACACCAATAGTTGAAAAATGTTCGGGTACTTTGCGATAACTTTTAAATTCAAGACAAAGACAAATACCACCTCAGTCTGCCGTGAACATGAATCCTGTAAAGAATTCGAAACGTCGGCTAGTAATAAAAATGTAGTTTCTAGATCATTCGGTTTAAATGTAATAATCCGTAAACTGTAGTTTAATTTCAATGTGTAACATTCGCGTAACCCCAAGAAAATATTATGATCTTTAGATCTTCTACACACAAAACTAACGACGTTTTCATACGAGCGTGTTCTATCATTAGGTCAGTATAGACTACATTTGTTGAAGGCAGAAGTTCTGCCCGTGCTAATCTGGAAAAGTAGTGGTGGTCGGTGGAGAGAACCTTGGGCTGAAGTAATTCAATTCGTTGGTTACATTCTGACTCCAGCTAATGCTTAGCTATGGAAATCGGTTGAATTGGTGATTAGTCGGTTTTTGTCAGCTGCAATATGTTTCAGGTCAATGGAAAAATGGAAGAAGTTTTGTTTAGTCATACTGACGCGTATTATTATTGGAGGTCTATCTTTTTTGGCCTCACTCGCAATATAACACACAAAACAACTTGGATACAGGTACAGTCAGCTTCATAAATATATATACATTTACGTTATTTTATATGGATATGGTAGCGCCATCTACCTTCCTATCTATAACTAATCGCATCAACATCAATCGTTCCACGTACAAGTGTGAGCGATACCATATTTCTGTCTCCCTCTATCCCACTCCCTGGAAGAGGCACTGCCTTTCGCCTGATTGGTCGCTGCGATCGTTGACGCGAGTGACAGTCCAGAACTTTCAAGAACATTCGATTCGCGATACGCGTCCGCTAGACCGGATCACCCGCGCGGCTCCCGCTATAGTTATTACCTCTTAAGAAACCCGCTCGCAAGTGGAAGTGACTGTGAAGTGAAGTAAAAACAAGCAGCTGCATCACGAAACCACCAGGAGACTGCCCTTCGGAAACGAAGAAGATTGCCGTATAAGGTAAGTGCCCTCTATCCTTGAAATATCCTATACCCACTCACAATCACCTCTTCCCGTATCCAATCCTACATCCTCTTCCTTTAAATACAGTCCATTTTTTCCAAATCGCCTAGAACCTACCTACGGTTTCGGTGTATCGCCGAACCATTTTTTTGGTCCTTCGAGCCGGATTCATTTACGTTTTTATACGTTATATCGCTATGCCTAGGCAGTTATAGCACCTAGCTATACTCCTAATATATTCACATAACCGTCACATGGTTATTTCCGCCCGCATCAGTAGGTAAACTTTTATGTAGCTACCTACTTATTAAATTATTAATTCTGGAACTATCATAGTTGTCTTATAAATCTCATATTTCAAGCAACTTTTAATTCCTCAGCTCTAAAGTGTTGCCAACTTAGCCTACTTAGGTAAAATAATAGATACATTAGATATTCTTATTTTGTTTCGTTCTCATTAGCTTATACTTACGTAAGCATGTCACAACAAAAGAAGTCACGCGTGTCGGAAGACAAAGAGATGACAATCTTAGAAGCAAAACGCAATATTTTATTTGAGCGCATTCTAAACATCTATGAACGATCAAAAACCGCATCTATGTCTGACAGTAATAGCGAAGCATTTCTCAGTTATTGTATAACAGTAGACAGTATTCGAAGAGATTTTCATAAGTTGTTAGACGATTATAACGCAAGATTACTTTCTATCAATCCTGATGAAAAACCGAACTATCAGGCGTATACCTCATTCGAAGATCTTTATTGTATTATTAAGCGTATACAATCGCAATTGGAGGGTAAATGTTCAGCAGAGCCCGTTGCCCGCAAACCGAGATTACCGCCAATCGAGATTATGTCGTTTGACGGAGATATACGAAATTGGCCGTTATTCTATGCGAGTTTTAAGTCTACAATACACGATAATGGTTCTCTGACAGATGCTGACAGGTTGTACTATTTAATAGGTAAACTGTCACCGAAAGCCCAGTCCGTATTTGCAGGTGTCACACCCAGTGCTGAGAATTATCAGGTCATATTTCAGTCACTACTTGACAGATATCAGGACACGCGCGTCCTAGCGTCTACCTACTTTGACCAAGCTTTAAATCTCAAACTGTCTGGCAACGCGTCTGTCTCGAATTTCCAGCTGTTTATTGATAACTTCGTAACCGCGGTTAATTCTCTTAGGAATTTAAAATTAGAAGATCTTTCCGACTTTATGTTGCTTCAACTCGCTTTAAAAAAGTTTGACACTGATACAATTCGCGCATTCGAGATGACGGAACGCAATAATAAAATACCTACACTAGATAGTTTTATTTCGTTCATAAAAGATCAGTGTCGAATATTTCATAATACGCAGTCTGGTTCACCTGGCCCGTCTAACACTAACAGCAACAAACAAAGGTTGAATAAATCGCGAAATAGTAATAATAACTCGGTCCCTAATCCACAATCTTACGTAACATGTTCGGAATCTTTTAGTAATAATTCACAGAAGTGTCTGTGCAGTAATATAGTGCACGACCATTTATACAAGTGTCCCGCCTTCGATAATTTGCATGCAACCGCTCGTTTTAAATGCGTAAAAGATAACAAAGCTTGCATTAACTGGTTAAGCATAAAACATAAAACAAGTATTTGTTCTAGTAAGACAAAGTGTCGATCATGTAATCAAAAACATCATACACTGTTACATTTCGATAAAGGTAACCGGTTGTCAAGTCAAGCCGCTAACCTTGACACACTCACGTCGCAAGTGCAGAACACGGTAGCTGCGCCTTCCGCGTCTGAGGGCGAAGTATCGTTGTGTACGACATCCATTGCGCGGGCTACGCGCACGCGAGGACGGCACTCGCGCATCTATAATGATCCACGCAGGGCCAAAACGCAGTGTACGGCGTCTATGACGGTACTGTTAGCGACAACGCCCGTTATCGTATATGATGTTAATGATTCGCCGCACATGGTACGTTGTCTGCTAGATAGCGCATCTCAGACCAATCTAATAACATCGGAATGCTTCAAACGCCTCGGATTATGGAATAACTTTAAAAATACTAACTCAACCGTCAAAGGGATAGGCGGATCAGAAAAACATTGCAAGGGTTCCGTAGATATTAAAATACATTCGCGTTTTGATAGGGACATTAATTTTAACATTTCTTCGCTTATCGTGGAACGTATTACGGACACATTGCCGAACGCTAATGTAGACGTAGCATCACTCACTCATCTCGAGTCATTGCCTGTCCTTGCACAAGTCGAGGCACTGATCAACCCGCGTTGTTACCGTGAAAACCGCTAAAGGGAGTTACGTGCGCCCTGTTGTACGTCTCTGTCCGCTTCCAACTCAGTGAGATCTAGCCTGAAGTTGGACTTACCTCTTAGTTTAAGTATTTAGTTCGTAGTTTTCGCTATTATTGCGTTTGTAGTTTTCGCTAAATTTAATTTAGATTAATTTTATTGTCATATCGCTGTCTTAGCCTATTGAGGGGTTATGCGGTAGTACACCCAACATAGCTAAGTTCAATTCTATTTTTTTTAAAGGCAACCCTTTAGGGCCGGGGGGATATGGTAGCGCCATCTACCTTCCTATCTATAACTAATCGCATCAACATCAATCGTTCCACGTACAAGTGTGAGCGATACCATATTTCCATCTCCCTCTATCCCACTCCCTGGAAGAGGCACTGCCTTTCGCCTGATTGGTCGCTGCGATCGTCGACGCGAGTGACAGTCCAGAACTTTCAAGAACATTCGATTCGCGATACGCGTCCGCTAGACCGGATCACCCGCGCCGCTCCCGCTATAGTTATTACCTCTTAAGAAACCCGCTCGCAAGTGGAAGTGACTGTGAAGTGAAGTGAAAACAAGCAGCTGCATCACGAAACCACCAGGAGACTGCCCTTCGGAACCGAAGAAGATTGCCGTATAAGGTAAGTGCCCTCCATCCTTGAAATATCCTATACCCACTCACAATCACCTCTTCCCGTATCCAATCCTACATCCTCTTCCTTTAAATACAGTCCATTTTTTCCAAATCGCCTAGAACCTACCTACGGTTTCGGTGTATCGCCGAACCAGTTATATTGTCCAAAATTGTTATAATTTTTATTATGTTTAAGGATTTTTACACAAGAAAATCTTGCCTAAATCATAATTTAAAAATTAAGTATAATAAACGAGGAGTTTTAATTCATAAAAGTCTCAGGAAAGATGTTGAGGTGTGTAGCTACTTTTAGAGTTGACTGTACATAATTATTATATAGTGTTTTATATTATGTGGTCATCTCCCCGTTTAGAAATACAACAAATGGTTTGATTCCGAAATGCAACAAATGGTTCGACTATGAAGTCACAGCAGAGCCTCGTTTGAATTTTTACATTTCCTTTCCAAATGTGCCTTTATCCTTGTTAGCGCACGGCTTCGACTATGCCCCTCATGTCCTCACCTACTTTTGTGAAGATTTCTAGTGCAGAGAACGTAATTTTCTGCGCCGATAACTATGCGATCTAAATCATAGTTTGCACGCTATTGCCTTACTCTGGCTTTGAAGTCTCCATAACAACAGTAAAATGAGCATTCCTAGTGCAATGGAAACCCTTTCACACATCGTCGTATACAGCCTCTTCATGTGACGAAAAATAACGGCCAACATTCTTTGGGAACGTAATAAATGCATTACAAAAGTTTTGCTACTTTTTCAATGCAATATTTATCATTTTTCGATAAACTATAACTTAATACAAAATCTACACTTATTTGCCAGTAGTTCTGTATATAATACTTATAAGATTACTCAATGTTTTCTCATTACATTTATTTTTCTCGTGCACACTTATTTCAATCCTCCACAAAATAAGTACCTAGCTGTTTTATGGGGCAATGTATACGCTTTTATATCAAGCTCCCTTATAGTATAAGAGACCTATCTATAAATAAGTTCAAAATTATTCATCATCATCCCATCTCAGTTCCGATCTGGGGTCCGCTTTCTAGTCTAACCGGATTTGGCTGAATATTAGCTTTTCCACGGAGCGACTGCCTGTCTAACCTCCGCAACCCGAAGGGATAGCGATATTCCATGGTTAAGACTAGTGTCAGTTTATTTAGAAGGTACTGACGCCCTGTAACGACTGTCATAGATCTTCATGACAACCGGGACCGATGGCTTAACGTGCTCTCCGACTTCTCCGAGGCACGGGACAAGCGATAATTAACAATTCAATACGCACATAACTCCGAAAAGTCATTGGTGCGCGCCTTGGATTCGAACCCGATACCCTCTGCATGGCTGTCTGTTGGTATATCCACTCGGCTATCGCTGCCTTCCAAAATCATTGTAAAAGCGAAATTGTGTTCAAAAGCATATTATAAAATATCTGAATATAAGGACGACCAAAACGCTTGGGACTGAGCTATTCTAATTCGACACACAAAAATAATTGTATATAATGATTTTTTTACTTTTCATAGAGACACGGTAAGGTCAAACCCGCGGCGTTTAATGTCAGGTGCAGTAGATGGCGCTACTGCGAGTTTACTACTACGTACAAACCGCGCAAGAGGCGAAACTAGTCTCTCATGCCATCTTATTCTTTCAAATGATTGATATTTTATCATAAAAAATAATGATTATTTACGATATTACTAAAATAATAAAATTCTTGGACCGACAATCTTGTTAAGATCGCGGGAAGCGGTTGGTATGCCCAGCAGTGGACGTCCTTTGGCTGAAATAATGATGATGATTACAGATTCTGACAATAATCTATCTATCTAAGCCGTCTTAGCCATTTGGATCAGTCTCTGTCAACATAACTACCTACCACACGACAGCAGCTGTTTTTACTTTAAAAATAGTCGCCTGTTGAGACATGTTTGATTACTTATTTGTTCCCTACTTTATCTTTAGTACAGTACAGATGTTTCATTAAGGAATAACATTGGTGGACTTTTGTACTTTTACTTGTGGCACGGCGACGCCGCTGGAGTTTCCTACGTAAGTAAACAGTAGCACAGATTAAATAAAAATAGGTACCTACCTACTTCGTAAACCGTAGCGCCGTGTGTCTGTGTACCCAGTACACACTTCGCACAGTACTAGTTTTTAGCCCTAGATTACTAACCTTCGTCAATTCGACTACGCGGGTTTGTTTAAATCGTGCTAACTTTTGCGCGCGCGATCGCACTGCTTCCACACTTTAGATAATCTCAGTCAATCCGTTGCCCTCCCGACTGATGGTAGTGTTTTGAGTGGGGGGGGGGGGGGCACCGTGAGCGCCGTTCCAGCAACCATGGGTCGTCGCATCGACGAAGGTTAGTATTAACGTAACATTTTGTCTTATTTAGTTTGTGAACTCGTGCGTTTTTTTGTTTTGTTTATTTATTTTCTTTGCGCAAATAATGCGACTAATGTACCTCCTACCTAAAAAAGGAAAATATAAGCCTTGTGTCCCTCCGCAAAGCGAAGGATGACTAAAAGTAGTTGCACCCAGAGCAAGAAATCGTTGTGCGGGGAGCACAAACTTGACGTTTGTCACAAATAATGTATAACTTGATAGATTCTTACCAAAATGTTTCTTTCATTACTTTATTTCATTTGTTATTTCTAATATTTGAAAATTATTTTTCACATTTACTTTAAAATAAAACTTTAAAAATCTTTTAAAATTTTACCATTCTTAATTTGCCATAAAACCCACGATCTCATTTATAAGGCTGATTTTTTAATAAATATGCCGTTTTGGTTTATGCAAATTTATTAATTAATAAGAAGAATATAGAACATTTATAAAAAAAATAAAAAATATGCATGTTTAATTCAAATAAAACCCATTATCCCCTTTATTAAATACCGTAGTCGAAAGTACGAAGGTTAGTAATAAGGGTCGAAAAATAAGGTAAGTGATCTAGGGTTAGAGACATAGGTACTTTAGTTTAGAGATAGAGTTTCAAATGGTAAACATCTAAGTAAAACTGAAACTTTTACCTAGATTATTTTAGATACTAAAATTTTACTTTTCCACTTAGGTAGGTGCCTACTCAAATAAACATTTTGATGTCAACTTTCCCTTCATACTTTTTTCCGGCTTAGGACGAACATAATTATGATAAAATTATAAATCATTAAAGGCCTATTCAAACCTGAGCGATATTCACTGCCGCTGTGGGTAGAGATACATACCGCACGGGTTTCGCTTAGGTATTTAGTATCAAGTACCGTGGCTAGAGTGACCTGAGCGATATTCGCTGCCGCTGTGGGTAGAGGTACATACCGCGCGGGTTTCGCTGAGGTATTTGGTATCAAGTACCGCGGCTAGTTCTTACCTCTCTGAGCGAAACTCGACTACCGCGCGTTATTCTACCCACAAGGATAGCGAATACCGCTTAGGTCTGAACAGTAATATTACCAGGCCTTTAGGCAGGTAGAGTGAAAGCTAGATGTCTATGAAAATACACACATTCAGAAAGAGATTTCATCTCAATTATTATATTTAAAAAATTGAAATCAAATTATGTACAATTATTGTCTTATTTACAAAAACTCACCGTCACTGCACGATGGAGTTAGATATTTACCTACACTTGAATATTTACACTTATTTACACGCACTTAATTCACTTATTTACACGCACTTTATGCCAAATGTACTAACTGTTCAAAGTGGCCGCCCTGCATGTCTAAGCACAGTTGCGCCCTACGTCTCAAATTATTTCTTAATCGTCTAGTGACGCCTGTGACAATATCTTCTCTGCGGACTTCATCGAAGGCATTTATTATGTGGGCCTTTAGGATATCGCGTGAATCCGACTCAACCTCGTACACCCTGCGTTTTATTTCTCCCCACAGATAAAAATCTAGCGGGGTGAGATCAGGCGAGCGAGGGGGCCAGGCTATTGGACCTCCGCGACCAATCCACCTCTCACCAAATTGGTCATTCATAAATTGCCGCACAACGTTATGATGGTGGGCAGGTGCTCCGTCATGTTGATAGTATAACTCCCGAAGGCTATTAAGAGGGACGTCTTCTAAATACTCCGTCACCACATAAGATTAGATTTTCCTGGTCAATTCTGCAGTGCCGTGGACCGAGGACAGGAATGCTGGTAAGCTCACATCGGAAATTTTGCGAATGCCGAGGCCGCCCAGGCGTACAGGTAAGGACGCCTGCAGCCACACTCGGTCGTTCAGGGCCACATTTAGAATTTTGTTTGAGGTATTTTTTATAATATTGTCAATTTGAAAGAGTGATGATGGGTTTTTCCAAAATGGTGAAGATCGAATAGTATGTGGAAATTTAGGCACAAAAAGACAATAAATATCTAATAATAGTGAAAGCCGAGTGAATATTAATTTTGAGTAATCTATCTGAAATTTCACTAACATTTTGAATTTTTTCATGTAAAAATGAATCAAAACCTTCGTCTAAAATTGGGGACCCAAGGAGGCGAAGAGAACTTTTTTCGATGTGGGTAATATTCGGCGCCAGATTTTGGAATTTTGACAGTATGGCAGATTTGTCTAAACTGTTGTTAATAAAAATTTCACATTTGCTTGGGTTGAGTTCTAAACCGATTGACAAGAATTTTGATTTCAGGAGTGCGCTAGATCTTCATAAACTGTCTCAACCCGCCCCGCGAGGGTCCCATCGTCCAGGTACCAGACATTAAATTTTGAATTTAACTGGTTGATGATTGGATGAATAGCTAAACTAAAAATAAGTGGTCCAAGAGGGTCACCTTGTTGACAGCCAACAGCGGATTCCAAAAGATTTTCTTTATATATTAATTTAGAAGGGTGTCTGTAACATTGCCAAATAAAGTTATAAATTTTGGGTGTTTCTAATTTAACTTGTGTCAACAAGGTGTCCCTGTTCACCGAGTTAAAGGCATTTTTCAAATCAACCTTCAAGATAACCTCACCTCCATTACAGCCAAGGTACGTAGACAGGGCATGTATGGCAGCCTCGCAGCCCCCCTTAGAACTGAAGCCAAGCTGCAGGGGCTGAAATTTACTTGCCAAAGTAGATTTATAATGTCGGTAGCATATCTTGGCTGCCATACGCCTGTATGTACTCCCAACGGCAATGGGACGAATGCCACCGTCTCTCTTCTGTAAGGCACATAAATTAGCGCCATACAAAATATCGACGATATCATCGTTCACATGCCGGAGAGCATGAGGTTGATTAAGGCCGTAAGCTCCCTCAAAAGCGTGTCGTCGGCCGCCCCGGCGCTTGAACACACAAGACCCTTCAGATGTTGTGGTGTCAAGCCGTCGAGACCACCAGCGGAACCACTTTGGAAGGAGCAAACGGCATCAACCTCGTCCTTGGCTGTAATGCTGAGAAAGTCAGAATCCATGTTAGGTGGATCAGGGAAAGAGAGGTTATCCCCTGGCGCTGGATGCTTGCTCTGCAGACTCGCGAGTGTGTCGGCAGAGCAAGGCGCCACCACAACGCTACTAAATAAGAGCCTGGACGCACCCCTAATATCACCTTCCCTCAGTTATGTTTCTACGTGGTGGTAGATAGAATTATGACGATATAGTTTAGATGAATTGTAGTTTAATTTGGATGCCGAAACGGTACAATTTTCCTTAATTTTTGCTGTAAGAGTTTTTTTAGTTAGCCGGTTTTCTTGTGCGTGTAATATTCTATAAGGAAAGGTGAGAAGTTGTTCCCAAGCCGTCAAAGAATTCTCCCGGACCACAAGACCTACGCAGTGTGCCAGATTTTGGGCCACTGAAGGCCTTGCACCCCGGGGATTTCGTTTGATGATCGGAATAGAATTTTTTAATTTACTTACTAAAGGTACTAGGTAGTACAAAGGTACTTGCTTAGAGCATCTTCCATAATAACTAAAAATCTTTCAAATGGTGCACCTGGATGTTTGTATACGCTCATAACAAAGAACTGCTCAAACTCAACACATGTAAAAACTCGCTCAACAGAGAGGCTCACAATGTCAGTCCTTTCCTTAAATTTTAGAAATTTACTTACTATGATTAACGAGCCACCATGGATAATTTCTCTACTGAATGAGCTTGCAACCTGGTGGTTATTAAAATTGAATATGAACTGGTGGCTTCTTAGCCAATGTTCTGTAATGCATAAAATATCAATATTGTTACAGTTCATGAACAATTCCAAATCTAACTCCATAGCCATCAACCCTTATATATTTTGATGCACCAGGTTGATACAATTTTTAGAATTATTTTTGTAAGTGTGGTTGATGGAACTTATATATTTGTCACTTAAACTAGGTACAGAATTTTATGTCTTAATAAATATATTGCCAGAGATTGACTCTATTGTCTCAGAATTCAATTTAAAGGATTTGGAACGGATTCCAAGCTTATATTGCATGTCAAATTTGACTGCTCAATAAAAACAGTGTGGTTAGCCAAAACCTTGGCTGAGTTATTTGTCTTTTATAAAATTGTGATATATATTAATTATCATATGTCAAATAAAAATTTCTAATTAAAGCATTAGAGTCAATAATGTCGATCAAATTATTATAAAATGTCATAGTATGGAATTTTGAATTAATCTTAAATCTATAATCATTTTCAGCTTGTGGCAACAGCTTACTGTAAGGAAAAGTAAGAAGCAGAATTTTTCTAACTTTTAAATTGAGTAATTGGTCAAAATATCTCTGTATAACATTTATAGTCGCATTTCCTCTTCTCCCAATAAATATAATTATTGTTGTTTCCGGACAGTATGATTTAGACAAAATAGATTGCATTATTTTAGAATAACTTGCTCCAGGCATACATAAGTTAGTAATAGCTAAACCTGTTCTTTGCCGCAACAGTTGGCTCATGTTTTTGCCTATCTCATCACTAAACATCAAAAGTTTGTCAGTGTTTGTAATGTGGGGTGAGAAGGAAATGCCAAAATTAGAATTAGAATCAATATTGCTGTTACCCACTGCATCAGACGGTGATAACAAATCAGAGCAATAATTCAATGTAGTTGGCTGTGAATGACTCTGTAGCGACTAGCTATGTTCATTGCTATGATTATTATTGGTAAGAGATTGGAGCCTCTGCTCATTATACTTACACAAGTCCACTAAGTCAGCCATTGCCATAGATAAGATATGCTCATTTATTTGTTTGTGTGATAAATTATATGTTTTTGTCATGTTCAACAAAGATTCTTGTAAACTGTCAATCTCCGTAGGCAAACAATGCATATCAGCATCATACTTTAATAGATTGGAATCTAATTTATCTAGACATACTGACATCTGTTCTTTTACATTAACATATTTTTTGCAATAATCTACATTTATGTTTGATTTCTTGTACATTCTTAATAATTTTTCCTTTTTCCTGATAAATTTATTCATTTTAACATAATTCTTCAATCTATTACAAGCCTTCATGTTTCTAAATGACTGAATTCTTCAGGTAGTAGAGCCTTGCTGATTTTAGCATGAATGGGCTGGCTCGATCGGGGAAGTACTAACCTCTCACAGAAAATCGACGTAAAGTAACAGTACCTAAACTGTTGCGTTTCGTTCGGTGAGTGAGAGTGCCGGAGGCCCTTGCCCCTATTCTTTCTCTCCCATCCTACTCCTTATCCTATCCCTTCTCCCAACCCTAAGGGGTGGCAACTCACTTGTGACTCCTGTGGTGTTGCTTGAACCCATGGGCGGCGGTAATTGCTTACCGTCAGGCAATCCGTCTGCTCGTTTGCCGCCTATTACTATAAAAAAAAAATGAAAAGTTGAATTAGATTCTGTTAAATCAATAGTCACTATATTTCTACTGCTATCATCGGAGATGGCAGAAACCATGCATGGAGCGCTACCAACCAGCTCATCAAATAGTGATTGATGAACTGATTTCATTGAGTGGTTTGCACTCTGTTATTATACAACAATTATAATGATCACAGCTTTGCCGGGGCGGCCGACGACACGCTTTTGAGGGAGCTTACGGCCTTAATCAACCTCATGCTCTCCGGCATGTGAACGATGACATCGTCGATATTTTGTATGGCGCTAATTTATGTGCCTTACAGAAGAGAGACGGTGGCATTCGTCCCATTGCCGTTGGGAGTACATACAGGCGTATGGCAGCCAAGATATGCTGCCGACATTATAAATCTACTTTGGCAAGTAAATTTCAGCCCCTGCAGCTTGGCTTCAGTTCTAAGGGGGGCTGCGAGGCTGCCATACATGCCCTGTCTACGTACCTTGGCTGTAATGGAGGTGAGGTTATCTTGAAGGTTGATTTGAAAAATGCCTTTAACTCGGTGAACAGGGACACCTTGTTGACACAAGTTAAATTAGAAACACCCAAAATTTATAACTTTATTTGGCAATGTTACAGACACCCTTCTAAATTAATATATAAAGAAAATCTTTTGGAATCCGCTGTTGACTGACCCTCTTGGACCACTAATTTTCAGTTTAGCTATTCATCCAATCATCAACCAGTTAAATTCAAAATTTAATGTCTGGTACCTGGACGATGGGACCCTCGCGGGGCGGGTTGAGACAGCTTATGAAGATTTAGCACTCCTGAAATCAAAATTCTTGTCAATCGGTTTAGAACTCAACCCAAGCAAATGTGAAATTTTTATTAACAACAGTTTAGACAAATCTGCCATACTGTCAAAATTCCAAAATCTGGCGCCGAATATTACCCACATCGAAAAAAGTTCTCTTCGCCTCCTTGGGTCCCCAATTTTAGACGAAGGTTTTGATTCAGTTTTACATGGAAAAATTCAAAATTTTAGTGAAGTTTCAGATAGATTACTCAAAATTAATATTCACTCGGCTTTCACTATTATTAGATATTGTCATTTTGTGCCTAAATTTACACATGCTATTTGATCTTCACCATTTTGGAAAAACCCATCATCACTCTTTCAAATTGACAATATTATAAAAAATACCTTAAGCAAAATTCTAAATGTGGCCCTAAACGACCGAGTGTGGCTGCAGGTGTCCTTACCTGTACGCCTGGGCGGCCTCGGCGTTCGCAAAATTTCCGATGTGAGCTTACCAGCATTCCTGTCCTCGGCCCACGGCACTGCAGAATTGACCAGGAAAATCTTAGCACCTACATTGGTCGATTCTGAGGTGCCGTGTGTGATCGATGCCGTGAATGCTTGGAGAATGACTTATCCTCTCAGAGGCAGTGGGACGGGCCGCTTTGATGCGCAGTACGAGAATATCTCCTAAGTACATCGTCTAATGCTGCCGAGCGTGCCCGTTTGCTGGGTGTGGGAGAGTGGGAATCGGGTCTCTGGCTTCAGGCACTGCCATCGTCCAACATAGGTACCATGTTGGACGATACCACTTTCCGCATCGCCGCTTGCCTCCGTTTGGGTGCGTCATGTGTTTCTCCGCATCGCTGTCACTGTGGGGAGGCTGTCGACAGCCTTGGTCACCATGGCTTATCATGCAGCAGAAGCGCAGGTCAAATATCACGACACGGCAATCTCAATGACATACTTCGCCATGCTGTTGTCACCGCTGGCGTTCAAGCCCAACTTGAACCGCAGGGACTGGCACGTGACGATGGCAAAAGACCAGATGGTATGTCTTTACTGCCATGGAAGTTGGGTAGGCCTTTGGTGTGGGACGAGACGTGTGTCGATACCCTCGCGCCATCTCATCTTTCTGGCACAGCGGATTGTGCGGGCGCTGCTGCTGCTACAGCGGAGACCTTCGAACGGCGCAAATACGCAAACCTAGTAGGGGATTACGTATTTGAGCCGTTTGGGGTCGAAACGTTGGGGCCATGGGGTCCAAGTGCAAGATCTCTTTTTAAAGATCTCGCAAAGAGACTGGTCGACGCCTCGTGTGACCAGAAGGCTGGGTTGTACTTGGCCGAAAAATTTAGCATTGCCATACAACGTGGCAATGCTGCCAGCGTTCTGGGCACGCTCCCAGTGGACGGCGATGCGGAGGACTTTTATGACGCCCTCTAAATTATTTCCTTTTTTCGTTTTATTTGTTTTGTATATACATATTTCGTAGGATAATATTTTAACATTTATGTTTAATTAAATAGGTATATAGTGGTATCTAAATAATATTATATAGGTACTTAGATTGTTATGAAAATGAATAAATTAATATTACTTTAAAAATACTGACTAAGTAGTCAAAGGGATCGGCGGGTCAGAAAAACATTGCAAGAGTTCCGTAGATATTAAAATACATTCGCGTTTTGAGGGGAATATTAATTTTAACATTTCTTCGCTTATCGTGGAGCGTATTACGGACACATTGCCGAACGCTAATGTGGACGTATCGCTACTCACACATCTCGAGACATTGCCACTAGCACACGCGGAATTTGCGAATCCGGCAGACATTGATGTTTTGATCGGAGCTGCAATATTCCCGCACTTGCTACTAACTAAAGTGGTACGTAGTGAGCAATATAACTTACCGCCCGCTATTGAGACGGTATTTGGGTATGTGACTATGGGTACCGTACCTACGTTACATACTTCTCAATATATTACGTTTTGCTGTTGTTCTGTTCTTCAAGAAAATAATATTGATTCTCTTCTCAAGCGATTTTGGGAGCTCGAAGAGATTACCGCACCGCCCTCGATGAGCCGTAAGGATTTTGAGTGTGAACAACATTTCCACGCTATCACTGTTCGTGACGACAGTGGCAGATACGTTGTGGCGTTGCCATTCTATGGTGACCCTTATTCGTTAGGCGACTCGTACGCTGCTGCGCTTAGACGTTTCCATTGTTTAGAACGTAAACTTGATGCATCACTTAAGTTACGCAGCGCCTATAATGACGTCATTCGTGACTACATAGATAAAAGTTTTTTGAGTGTAATTGTAAACGACGAGGGCAATTCTCTTCCCTCATATTATATCCCACATCAAGGCATAGTTCGCGAAGATAAAACCTCTACCAAACTTCGTGTGGTTTTAAATGTTAGTTGTAAGACTACATCGGGTCAGTCGATTAATGACATTTTGCATGCCGGCCCTTATCTACAGGATGGTTTATAACATCATAATAAAGTTTCGTCTTTTCCAAATTGCTCTGTCAGCTGATTGCCGCCAAATGTTCCTCAATATCGGCGTTTGCGAGTTTGACCGTAGATTTCAACGGTTTTTTTATCGTTTTAATAATAAGGAACCCTTATCTGTGTATCAGTTCAATCGTGTTTGTTTTGGACTCAAGTCTAGCCCATATCACGCGTTACGAGTTGTTCGCCAGTTGATCGCTGATGAAGGCGATCACTTTCCCGCCGCAGCAGCTGTCGCTACTTCTGCTTTGTATATGGATGACATTGCCTGTAGTGTCATATCCGCTCCGCTAGCAATTTCGCTTTGTGAAGAGCTTATTCAGCTTTTCAAGCGAGGCCAGTTTGATCTTGTCAAATGGACAAGCAACTCTAAGGAGGTTCTCGCACGCATACCAGATTCTCATAAAGCTTCTCCAGACATTGAGTTTGAGAAGTCTGTACTGCGGTACATTTTGCATGCCGGTTAAGTTAATAAAGTTCTCGGTTTACGCTGGGACAAATCCTGTGATAGTTTTCGGTTTGACGTCTCACCGCCAGATGATAAGTGCACCAAACGCACTATGCTGTCCACAGTGGCTCGACTATGGGACATAATGGGTTTTGTGGCTCCCAAAATTTTGAACGCCAAACTCTTGATCAAGGAACTTTGGCTATCAAAGTGTGAGTAGGATGAAACACCCCCTGACCATATTGTCGCTGCTTGGGGCCAGTTTTGTATTGAGCTTACCGCGCTCAATCAAATAACTATTCCACGTCATCTTGGGTTGGTAGATAGATGTACCATCAACTTAATAGGTTTCGCTGACGCCAGCGAGCGTGCTTACGGCGGAGTCGTATATCTGCAAGTCCGCATTGGTTCTAACTACTCGGTGCAGTTAGTTTGTGCCAAGTCTAAGGTCGCGGCTATTAAAACCATTTCGGTCGCGAGACTGGAGTTGTGCGCGGCCCTTCTGCTGTCTCAGTTGCTCCGTAAGGTTTAAGACACAGTTTTGCCCCACTACCCTATCAATTAAATATACGCGTTTCCTGACTCCAAAGTAGTGTTCGCTTGGATTTATTCTTCTCCTCACCGCTGGCAGACTTTTGTCGCCAACCGCGTTAGTAAATTGATTGAACTTGTTCCCGCTACTTGTTTCAATCACGTCGCGGGTACTGAGAACCCCGCTGATTGTTTGTCTCGTGGTGTCACTCCACTTAATCTTCTGCATCATCCATTGTGGCATCGTGGACCTTCTTGGATTTCCCATGATCCGTCAGAATGGCCCATGCAACCCTTTGACCACAGTGCAGTAGACGAAGATGTACCCGATCGGAAGTCTGTTTCTTATCCCGTGATTGCTGAGGTTGCGGAGTCTCCGATCTATGCACTCGCACTACGCATGTCATCATGGTCTAAGTTACTCCGCGCCATCGTTTATGTCTGTAGGTTTCTTAGGCACATACCTAATGGGACTTTTGTATCAAGTACTGATATCAAATTCGCAGAATGTAAGTTACTACGAGCTGTTCAGGCTGTTCATTTTAGTAACGACATTCAAAATTTGCAAAACAATGTACCTTGTTCTCCCGCTATCCTTAGACTCAAGCCGTTTCTCGATGAACACGGCGTCATACGCGTTGGGGGTCGTCTGTCAAATTCGGATGAACCTTATAACTACAAACATCCTTGCATTCTGCCGCGTCATGATCATGTTGTCGACCTTCTTGTTGATTTTTATCACAAGAAGCACCTCCATGCTGGTCCAGAGTTTCTTATGTCCTTACTTAAGCATAAGTATTGGATTTCAGCCGCTCGACGAATAATTCGTCACAGAATACATAAATGTAACGTCTGTTTCAAATTTCGTCCGCGTCCGACTTTCCCTTCCATGGCAGATCTTCCTAGCCAACGCGTCAATCAAGTTGATAAAGCGTTTACACATACCGGTTGTGATTACGCAGGACCGCTGCAGTATAGATAGATAGATAGATACGCTTTATTGTACACCAACATAACATTGTACAGTACATATTTTGTAAAGTAACTTAAAACTACGATAATGTACAATCGGCGGCCTTATCGCCTAGGGCGATCTCTTCCAGGCAACCTCGAGATGGACAGGAATGATATAAGCAGAAATATGGAGCGGTGGTGTAGTTGCTTAAGTTCAACATTGAAATAATACGAAAAACTTAGATATGATATATACATATATACATACACACATATACACACACATATATATTAAAATATATATATACATATTATAATTTGATAAATATACGTACATGTATAAAAAAATATATATTTAAAATATACATAGGTATACAATAAAATAAATAAGCAGACAATACAGATGCAGTGAGTATGGATGATGTAGCAAGAAAAAGAAATTAAATCAGGTAGTGTATTTTAATCAAGTTTTTGAAAACGTTTAAGGATTTTGCTTTTCGAATCTCCAGTGGTAAAGCATTCCACAGACGCACAGCTTGAGCAGTGAAGGATTTTGAAAAGTAATTTGTGGAATGCTTTGGCATCTTCAGTGTTAGATCCTCAGACGACCTCAAGGATTTTACATGTGTGTCATGAACGAACACAAAACGTTCTTTAAGATAGCGGGGAGTACTAGGATCAAATAGAACATTGTATAATAATGTTAGAATGTGAGTATTCCTGCGAAGATGAATTGGAAGCCACTTGAGTTTATTGCGAAAATCTGAAACATGATCATATTTGCGCAGTCCAAATATAAATCGTATGCAGAAGTTTTGGAGTAGCTCAAGTTTATCTAGCTGCTCCTCAGTGATATCGAGATAGCTGGCGTCAGCATAGTCAATAATGGGCAGAAGCAAAGATTGAGCAAGTGCAACTTTAGTGGCAGTCGGAAGGAAGTTGCGTAACCTACGCAACGAGCCTGCCGATGCAAATAATTTACGACTAATTTCTTGTAGTTGGGATCTATAGGACATTGTTTCATCAATGTAAATGCCCAGGTTCTTTACAATATTGCGAAAAGGAACATCTTTTCCATCGAATCTGATTCGCGGTAGGTCAACCCAGTTAATTTTTGATACCATTTTGGGACTGCCGATAATAATCAGTTGAGTTTTATCGGGGTTAACTACAAGTCCATATCTCTTGGTCCATTCGCAGATACGTGCTAAGTCTGTGTTAATAGTAGCACAGGCTTCTGCCAACTTCGCTAAAGGAGCTTACGTGTAAATCTGTAAATCATCTGAATAAAGGTGGTAGGATGAAAGTAACTGATTTGAGATGGAGTTTATAAATATGGCGAAGAGTATAGAGTACAGTACAGAAGAGTAGGCAGTATACGCCAGTGCGTGGTCGACTTGTTAAAAGCCGCAAAGATTGGCTATGTATTTTCACATGCTTAACGACGCGCGCTACGTATATTGAAGTTGCGACAGATTTAAGCACGGTGTCATTCCTTGCAGCCCTTAAACGATTTCTCTCACGGCGCGGCCCTATACAGTGTTTGTATACGGATAACGGCACTTGTTTCGTGGGCGCAAGCTCTTATTTACGTGACCTATATAAGTTTCTCAGGGAAGAATATCGTACTCGTCTTCAGGAAGAACTTTCCATAAATCATATTGACTGGAAGTTTATGCCGCCAGCATCACCACATTTTGTTGGATGTTGGGAAAGCATGGTCAAAGTAATTAAAACGCATCTCTTCAAAGTTATAGGTCAACAGATCCTCTCTTACGAAGAGCTTTTAACTGTCCTTGCACAAGTCGAGGCGCTTATCAACTCGCGCTCGCTCACGGCATTGAGTAGTGACCCTGCAGAACCATCCGCGTTAAGCCCTGCACATTTTCTGAACACAGTGCCATTATCGTCATTTCCGGCTCCTGAAGCAGACTCTTCAAGCTTGCTCCAGAGACATACTCTGCTGGATAAACTCGTGCAGTCGTTCTGGCGGCGCTGGCGTGCGGAATATCTGCACCAGCTTCAGGCTAGATCCAAGTGGAATAGTCCTGCATCCCCTATACAGGAGGGTTTGGTCGTCATAATACATGATAATGCTCCGCCGCTGTCGTGGCCGTTGGCCATCGTAGAGAAACTGCATACTTCCAAGGACGGTACAACTCGCGTTGTTACCGTGAAAACCGCGAAAGGGAGCTACGTGCGCCCTGTTGTACGTCTCTGTCCGCTTTCAACTCAGTGAGATCTAGCCTGAAGTTGGATCTACCTTATTCTAGTTTAAGTATTTAGTTTGTAGTTTTCGCTATTATTGCGTTTGTAGTTTTCGCTAAAGTTAATTTAGATTAATTTTATTATCATATCGCTGTCTTAGCCTATTGATGGGTTATGCGGTAGTACACCCAACATAGCTAAGTTCAATTTTATTTATTTTTTAAAGGCAACCCTTTAGGGCCTGGGGGATATGCTAGCGCCATCTACCTTTCTGTCGAGAATTAATTACATCAACGTCAATCGTTCCACGCTTACTCGTCCAATGCGAGCGATCCTTTGTCTCCTTCGCTCCCCTCCCAAAGCACGCCTACAGAACAGTCTAGAATAATCCGTGTCGTGACGAACACACGTACCGCACCGCCTATATTTTTACCGCTCCCGGGATATACAACGAGAACTAAACTACGCGCGAGTGTGGTGGAGTGATTTGCTGCAGCTTCAGGATTCCCGAAGACACCAGGAGGCTGCCATTTGAGAAGAAGAGGATGGATTTGCAAGGTAGGTGTGCCCTCATCCTTCCGCCTCTTACAATACCTCCAATTCCACCTAGGAATGAAAGAGACTCAGTCCTTTAAGTCGTTTAAAATTAGACTAGGCTCTTTTTACACGACTTTGCTTTAAATTAAAGACTTTAGCTGTTAGTCTTAAATTAAACGACTCAAGTCAATTAACGTAACGTATTCGATTTTAGGCGTTTAAGTCGTTTTAGTGTGACCACACTTAAACGACTTAAACGCCTTAAACGACTAAAAGGGACTAAAAGGCTCTGTCTTTTACAAGAGAGCTGGCGTTAGAGTAAATCATTTGGTTTTCAATTAAATCCTTATTTCAATATTATGTGGAGTGAAACTATGTACATATAAGATAATCAAGGTTAAAAATAAATATATCTTATTTGGTTATGGTTTATTAAATTAAGTATAAAAAATGTGTTATTTTAGGTCATTAACAAAAATATAAAACAATATTTTTTTTTCTCATTGTCAGCTGTAATGGATGTGACTTTCTCTCCAATACCATAGTAGTCTAATATTTCAATCAGTTTATCCAAAATTTCTCTGCTACAATGTGGATATGGGAGCAAGCCGAATTCTAATATAATCGCAAATAACTTTGTTTCAAGCATAAAATGTGCGGTTATAACCATATACTGTTTATTAGTGACGGACGTCCAAAAGTCTAACGTCAAGGCGATCTTGGTTGATACAGTTTTTAAGAAGTCAATTAACTGTTTTTGTTTTTCTTTGAAAATATTCTGTATATTTACACTTATTGTGTACGACTGAGCATTGAATAAGCAGGCTTTAATGCATTAATAAGATTCTTGAAATGTTTTTCGTCCACAATAGAAAAAGGATGATTACCGTGAATAATGAAATTTAACATCAACTGATCATAATACGTACCGCTATTGCTATTGCCAGACGTGCTCTGGTTAAGATTTGTAACATTTTCGTGTTTTGTACAATGAGCCTTCAACATAGAATAAGAAGTTTTCTTTGAATACGTCTTTCCACACATTTTACATATCACCGACGAGTCAGTTCTATCAAACTGTTCCAGTATTATTGATGTTCTGTTTCTTTTTCTTGTACTCATGTTCTAATATACAAAACCAGTTACTTCACAATAGTTAAGAATAGACTATTTTATATTATCTGTAGGTAAAACCACGAATTAATTAACAGTATGTATTTATAATACGAATTAAGTGTAGTGCTCACTTCTAGTTAATGTATGCAATTATAAGGTATTTTTATTAAATTATTTATTGACATACCCACAATCGCACGAAATGTAACCGACTAAATTATGTAGGCAACTGTAGCATTAAGGATGTATTACTCGTACTATGCAACAGAGATTTATTTAATTTACGGTTTTATATCGAGACGACCACCGTGGTGGTCGAGTGGCTTGCATACCTGTTTTCATGATATTGCCATCGCCACGGTCCCGGGTTCAATCACGCGCCTAAGTAACTTTTATTGGGATATGAGCAACTAGCTTTTGCCCGCGGCTTCGCGCGCGTTAAATTCGGGGTAACACAAATCTACTTTCAGTCTCAAGTTGTGTGAAGACACTCCAGACTTCAGAAACTCTATAGGGTACAAAGTAGCTCAGTCAGTATTCATTACATCATATACCTACTATTATATCTACTGAAAGGTACATAATAACATCGCCTTGCATACAGGCAAATGCCAGAGCCATGTTCCAATACATGTCCAATATATATCTATAAACACTTTCGCATTTATAATATTAGTAGGGAAAATCGTTTCAGCCGTTTATGCGTAGTATATAATTATAAGTTTATATATGCGAACAATGTAGGTAATCACCGTGCACAATATGACATTATGTATGATGTGTCAGTACTGACAGATATACGCACATGCGCACTCAATTATTATAGCGCATGCGTTCTTACTTCCAAGAGGTAAATTTGTGCCGAACAAACTTCTAGCCTCCCTACAATCCCTCCCAGTTTATTTTTTCTATCTTATGGTAGCCTATGTCCGTCTCCATGGTCCAGTATATCTCTCTATCAAATTTCAACAAAATCGGTTCAGCCGTTTAGCGTGAAAACGGAACATACATACATACATACAGACACACTTTCGAATTTATAATATTAAGTAGAGATATATATTATGTGGTTTAATTAATAGGTAATAATAATTATTATTATTGATTCTTTTTATTCACACCAATATACGATAACTTTGGTGCTTTTGGTGCATAAATAATTAAGACGCTTGTATTTATGATTAAAACTATAATGCAAAATTTGTTGTGGATATTACTATTATGAATAAATATCATTGGTATTAAACACCACATATTTTAGGGTTTAATTATTTCTTTATGCAAATGGATTGTGAACCACCTTACGTCGCAAGTCTTTTAAATTTTTGAAGCTGTTTAAGTCCTTTAAGCTGTTTTAGTACCTACTGAGCGTTTTACGTTAAAAGACTTTGACTAATAAGGCTAGTCTTAGAACTAAAGGTTGGGGACTAAAAAAGACTGAGTCAGTCGTGAGGCGTCAAAAATAAGGCGAGTCTTTATTATAAGCCTTAAAAGCCTGAGTCTCTTTCATTACACCACCCCATCTCCTATCCTAGGTGAAACAGAACCCATCCCTATACAGTCCACAAAATTAATAACTTTTCCAAATCGCCTAGGAACATTCGGTTCGCCGAATCACGTTGATTAATATGCTTCAGTCAGATCACAGCGGGCAGTTAATCTATTGTCCAAGAGAATGTCCGACAGACCAGAGAAAAATAATTGTTAAATATATACCAATAAACCAGAATCAACTTAAAACTTTTAAAAACAATTTATCTCAAAAAATGCATTGGTGGCTTCATCATGACCATCCGGATCAGTTATATATTTCTTTATTTAGCTTAATTAATGACGAATTTCAGATTGTATTTACATCCAAAAATTTTAATGTAACTGGCCGTCTAATGTTTGGTGACTGGGCAACGAAAGTATTCATAAAAGCCGGATTAGGTTATATGAACTGTATAATGAAAAGTCTTATAATAATAGTCAGACCTTTATTAATGACGTAAGAACATATTCCAAAACATTTAGACAAGCTTGTAGATAGATATATAGATAACAACTTTATTGCGCAAATACAATTGTTACAAGTTATATAAAGATATCTTAAATTTACAAAAAAATAGTAAATGCACAAGGGCGGCCTTATCGCAAAATGCGATTTCTTACAGGCAACCTTAGGATGGACAGACTGGAAAGGATAGGTTTGATGGTGTAGTGATCAAAATATATGTGGAAAAACTTATAGTTATTTGAATACAATGTACAACATATGTAGGTATATATATATATATATATATATATATATATATATATATATATATATATATATAATCCCATTATAAAATACATACATTATATATAATAATATAATTATATAAATGCAGAGAGCAGAAGTAAAGTTTAGATAACAGACTAAAGTGACAGATAGTGCTTGAATGTGTGTCATGGAGGAACTTAAAACGTTCATTGAGATATGTGGGGGAATTTGGATTAAATAACACATTATACAGTAACATAAGAATATGGGTATTCCGGCGGAGACGAATTGGGAGCCACTTGAGCCTAGATCAAAATTCAGATACATGATCATATTTGCGTAAACCAAAAATGAATCTAATACAGAAACTTGTAATACAGCAAAATCTATACACGCTGATTTTTTATTGGTTTAGGAAAAAGAAACCTCATGTCCGAAATAAAATCCTCTATTCATATTCAAAATCAAAATTCATATAGCACCTAAAACAAAAAAGTTATAAAAATCGGTAACTGTTGGTAATACGTAGCAACGCACGATTCTCTCGAGTTAGGTATGTTCAAGCGCCGCGCGGTCGGTCGTGACCTCGCCGCGCGCGCCACCGGGCGCCGTCAGCTGTTACCTACAGCGGTAGTTACTTAGTGCGGACCGATAATGATACGTAATTTACTTAGAAAACACGATTTAGGTAATTACGATGCCAACAATTTTAAACACATGTTTTTTCTTCTTTTGTTCTGTTTTTAAGAACCACTCCCGTACCCTAGTGCTAAATCCTGTGTTCCGAAAGACATTACAAACCTACCAATAACGGACACAGGAGTCGAAACAAGTATTTATGAGTCACACAAAGTGTTGTGTGAAACATCGCTTAAACCACTACGCCAACCATGAAGTGCAGTAATAAATAATTAGAACAATAAACGTATGTAACTAAATAGCTATACCTATTCAATAATTCCTTCGTACATTACTCGGACTGACGAATAAGCTGTGGGTTCACGAAATCATAATGAACTTTTAGAAGAAACACGATAAACTAAGAATTATTAGTTACGTTGTTTGCCATAGGTACCTACATTATCTTTTGAATAACTAGACAAAGATTTTAACAATGGAAAAGTTTAGTACCTACTTGCGTATTTCTAACGTATTTAAAAGAATGTAATCACTGTAGGTATTAAAAAATGAATAAATCATTTACCTTAGCTGTCTGCTGCCTACATCACAATCAATTTACACCTTTCACACAGTCTCACTTGTTTCGTTCACTTTATCTTATCACCTATGTATTTTAACTACACTTCGAACACGTCGCTTCTTCCGTGTTATCTCCAAACACGTAATAATTAGGTACATAGGGACCATAATACTCGACTTATTACGTAAGACGGACACAAAGTGATGGGATAAAACGTGACGTACAACTATCTCGCTGACCTAATTTCTTAAGACTGAAGTTCAAGGCTACGGACTACTGGCCCATGCCAAATGAACCCGAACACAGTCGAACGTGATTGGATACGAGTGATGCATTGCGCCCGCGTCAAGCCACCGCTATTGGCTGGCCCTGTGTTGAAATGCAGACGGGGCCTCTCATGCAAGCGAGGCGCGCGCGCAGGATTGAGGGGGGGGGGGATCGCAGACACCGCAGTTGAATGACCAATGCCTAGTACCTATGTGTGTATATGACACGACCGATCGGATTTCGTTAGCGCGCGGCAATGGTGATACTTCGTGCTCTCGAACTATTAAATTATTTATTTTTTCAATATTTTTTTAGCTTATATTTCAAATATTATTAGCTGGTTAGGTTCTGTTAACGATAAGTAATAAGATGGCTTTCGCTCCAAAACCAATTAAAAATCAGCGTGTATATTTGAGAAATAAAATAAAATTATCAGAAAACACTATAAAAGGTACCTGGAATGTCATCAACAATGAAACTGGCAAAGCCAAAGCACGCAACCGCGACTACCTTTTAAAAATCAATAATGTGAGTATTGCAGAGGACCTGGAAGTTGCGACAGAATTTAAGAATTTCTTTGCTAATATACCTATAGTTACAACAGAGTCGCTCAACTCATCTTCCATGTCTGCTGAAATGCTTCTTAGGGACTGCGTGCCAGAATGTGATGCAACCTTTGAATTTACTGTTGTTACTACTGACGATATTCTTAAACAATTTAAAACTAAAAATATGAAAAAGACAATGGATTTGTGGGGATTGTCAGTGAAGACTACTTCATCTATTTTTACCATAATTGCTCCACATCTTGCAATGGTATTCAATGGTTGTGTCGCTTCTGGAATATTTCCTGACTTAATGAAATATAGTAAAGTTATACCTTTATTTAAATCTGGTGACACAACCGACCCTTCCAATTTTCGACCTATTTCTGTATTGGCCACACTTAGTAAAATTTTTGAAAAAATAATTCTTGGTCAGTTACTTAGTTATTTTAATAGTCATAATCTACTCCACGAAAAACAGTTCGGATTTACGAGGGGTCGTTCGACTACTGACGCAGGAGTTGAGTTACTCAAAAGTATATTTGTTGCTTGGGAAAAGTCGCAAGATGCATTAGGTATTTTTTGCGACTTGTCAAAAGCGTTTGATTGTGTACATCAAGACACACTGCTCAACAACTGAACAAAGCTCTCGATTTCCTGGTTTCTTACTTGGGCAACAGAATCCAGAAGGTCCAGATCAATGACAAGACATATCCAGGTTCTGCCTTAAAAATGGGAGTCCCGCAGGCTTCAATCCTCGGACCATTTCTTTTTTTGATTTATATTAACGATCTACCCTATTTCGTAAAGAAGAATCATGAGGTTGTGTTGTTCGCGGATGATACCTCCTTAATTTTTAATATAAGACGACAGCAGAGAAATTTTGACGAAGTGAAGAATGCATTCTCTAAGGTTGTTAATTGATTTAATGTAAATAATTTATTATTTATTTATTTAAAAAACTTTATATACGCAGCGCAGCGTATACAGGCGGACTTAATGCCATGGGCATTATCTCCCAGTCTACCTTTGAATGGTGTAGAGAAAAAGAAGTAGGCGCTATATAAATATAATGAAAAGAACCTTGAGTTTGAACTTACATATACATATAGATTATATATATATATATATTAGATATGACATATACATATAAAATACATATATATACATGAATAAAAAGATATATAAGCAATATATAATATATAAAACCATAATTTCAAATAATACATATTATTACTACATACTAGTACATCTACATATAATATATATAAATATATACATATATATATATATACATATTAAAAGACAAAATGACATATAAATGAATTATGATACACCGGCTGTCTCGGCCAACAAGAGTTCCTTAACTCTGAACTTAAATGTGCACTTGGTCCTGGTCATCCTGATCTCAAGAGGAAGGGCATTCCAGAGAAGGATTGATTGTACAGTAAAAGAAGAGTGAAGAAAATTAGAGCTGTGTGTGGGAACCATGAGAAGCAGGTTATTAGAAGAGCAAAGGTTACGAGCATGGTTAGACCCTAGGCACTGGAAGAGGGGCGATAAATACTCAGGGGGAGTAGGAGACGTAAGAATACTATAGAGAGTTGTGAGAGCACGCAAGCTACGGCGTTGACGAATGGGAAGCCAATTCAATTGAGAACGATAAGTGGACACATGGTCAAACTTGCGAAGATTGAAAATGAATCGAATGCAGTTATTTAGAAGTCGGTCAAATTTGTTTAGGAGATCTGCATTCAGGTCAAAGTAACATACATCACCACAGTCGATCAGAGGGAAAATTAAAGTTTGCACAAGCATTGTTTTAGTCTCGGGCGGGAGAAAGTTTTTTAGGCGGTAGAGAGCGCGTAGAGTACCAGTGACTTTCTGACTCACATGGTTTACTTGCGTTTGCCAATTTAGCGTGCTATCTATATGCAGGCCAAGATTTTTCACTGTTGTATGCAGATTAACAGTAGTACCGCTAAATGTAATGTCTGGAAAAGATGTGTAGTCCAGTCTCTTTAAAATCCTTTGACTACCTAAGATAATAGCTTGCGTCTTACTAGGATTGACAGCTAATCCAAACTTGTTCAACCATGTAAGTATAGCTGCCAAATCACCATTAATCTTGTCTATGGCTTCAGCTACGCATTCCACATTAACATGGGTATAGATCTGCAAGTCGTCGGCATACAAATGGTAAGCACACTGAAGATTTTGAGTCAAGAGGTTTATAAAAATAGGAAACAACAAGGGAGAAATGATGCCGCCTTGAGGAACACCAGCAGTAGTGTCAGACCACCCCGATGATGAATCATTGAGGCGGACAGACTGCTGACGCCCTCGAAGATAAGATGAGAACCAATCCAGAGCTCCAGCCGAGACCCTGAGATGAGATAGGATAGATAAAAGGATATCGTGACTGACGGTATTGAAGGCGTTTGAAAAATCAATCAATACCAGTATGGTGAGTTTGGTGTGTTCCATGGCCACTCGAATATCGCCAGTCACTTTAAGGAGGGCGGAGGTAGTGCTATGCCCAGGCCTGAACCCAGATTGTAAAGGACTCAACAATCCGTTACTGTGAACAAACCGAGCCAATTGTTTGTGGACACAGGCCTCTAGCACATTGGACAGAAAAGGTAGGATAGAAATTGGACGGAAGTGGTTAGGAATAGAAGGGTTTTGAGTTTTGGGCAGGGGAATTATGTATGCTTTACGCCATAGGGAGGGGAAGGCACCGGAATTAAGGGAAAAGTTAATGATGTGGGATATTGCAGGCAGGAGGTGGTCTAAGATTGTCGTTATCATACGACGGCTGATGTTGTCACACCCCACAGCATTAGAAGTGATGGAGAGGATTGACCTTTTGATCTCGCCTGACGACTCTGGAGAAAACTGGAATGATTCGATATTGGGTTGAGGCAAGCCCGCTAAGTAACTGAGTGTGAGAGTCGTGATCTGGTGATCCAGCAAAACGGAAGAGGTGAAATGTCGGTTGATATCATCCAGATCAAGAGTCTCACAATTGTCGAAGTGCTGCTGTTTGCCAATGGCTAGTGTTCTAAGGAACCGCCAGGTATTAGCAGGTGATGAAAAATTTATGTTATCGAGAATATGTCGGCGTTTGGCGTTGCGTACCATCTGATTACACCGATTTCTTGCAGATCTAAAAAGCTCCCAGTTCTCATCACAACGGTCCTTTTTATACCGCCTAAAAGCTCGGTCTCTACGACGCATCGCCATCCGTACACCCGTCGTAATCCAAGGTGCAGGAGGACGTTTCAGCTTCACCCGTCTTATTGGGGCATGAACATCGTATAGATTACAGATTGTGTCATTAAATATAATAACCTTTTCGTCCACCGTAGAGGCAGACATCATTTTATTCCAGTTTAACTTGGCAGCATCCTTACTTAGTTTGTTAACATCCATTCGACTAAAACAACGCATGCGCAGAACTTTAGGTGGGGATTTAGGAGGTTTTAGGCGGTAGGAGAGGAAGATGAGGTCATGGCGGGAAAAACCAGGAGCGGAAAGTTGGCCATGGGATGTGACTTTGGAAGGATCAGAGGTTACTATTACGTAATGATAAGAAAACCAAACTGTCCCTATGTCGGGACAACTATGTTTCTAGGTATTATGCTTGATACCAAGCTTCAATGGGGTCCGCATATAGAAAGACTTTCGGGCAAACTTAGTTCTGCAGCTTATGTAGTTAAGACAAGTAGACGGCTTACAGATATAGATACAGCCAGAATGGTTTATTTCAGTTACTTTCATAGTATTATGTCTTATGGGATTCTTCTCTGGGGGAATACTGCAGACCTTAATACAATATTCGTTCTGCAGAAAAGAGCAATACGGGGAATTTACAACCTCGGTCCTCGTGTTTCTCTAAGACAAAAGTTCAGTGATATAAGCATTCTAACTGTTGTATCGCAATATATATACGATAATCTGTTATGTGTAATTTAGTAAAAAAAAGTGATCATCACACTGTAAATACTAGACATAAGTATGATCTTGTAGTTCATAGCACCCGCCTCCACAAAATAAGTAACTGTTTTATGGGGCAGTGCATACGCTTTTATAACAAGCTTCCTCTTAATATAAGAAATTTAACAATAAATAAATTTAAGATTTTGTTAAAACTAAATTGTGTTTAAAAGCATATTACAAAATTTCCGATTATATAGACGACAAAAATGCTTGGGATTGAGCTGCTCTAATTCAACATAAAAATATAAACTTGTACAAACTGATAAATTTAAAATTGAAGTTTCGTAAGCACTTTAAACAAAGTTTACACGAAATAAAGAATAATTTAATTTCATTTAATTTCATATTTCTCGACTTTTGTACGGTTTGATTGTATTTCCGATATGATCTAACGTTTCTTAAGTCTGTGACAAAAACTAAGCTGACGGCTTTACGTACCCATCGAAGCACTCTCAAGTAATGTCACCAGCTATTACCCATCCATGTGGTAACCTGTGTAAGCGTTGCTTTCTTTAATGAAAAGCAAGTCAAGTAACGCTGTAAGCGCTACTAATATTTAAACTGAAGTATAACAATAAGGTAAGCAAGACACAGGTTTATAAAACCTAAGAGTGTGTTAACATTAAGACGAAACTTATTCCACAATGTGAATCTATCTGTACAGGCAGTGATGTACTCCTGGGTATCATATAGAGTCTGGCGCAACTGATTTTCTGAAATATTTAATAGAAAATATTAGTCTTTAAAAGAAGCGTTTCAAAATCATACGTGAAATTGCGTTACTGACTGACTCATAGACAAGCTATGGCCAAAACCAACAGGTACAAGAAGTTAAAATTTGGCATCTATGATCCTTAGGGACCCTAGGGGTGCACTTCACCCAAAATTCCAGGGATCGGGAAAAATATGCGGGCGTAGCTACGGGTTAGCACCTTCTAGTTAGTTCATTAAGGAGAACACCCATTATGCACATGTAATTTTATTCAATTTGTTATTATGTTGGTTGTGACTTATTTATTTTATTGTGACTATTATTCTTATGCTGTATGCCATGTTATTAGGCTTATTCAAATATAATAAATGTACTTATAATGTAAGCATTATAAGTACATTTATTATAGACTAAGGTCTGCGATAGTGCTCAGAATAAAATGATGAATACTAAATATTATAATATTCCTAAATATTATAAGATTTTTTTTACCTTGGCAATTCAGAAGTTCTTTCGCCATTATTTGTTTTATTTCATCCAAATCATTCGTCGCTAATTCCATTAATATTAATGGTGTACAAGATATTATTATATGCACTAACGCATTCCAAGACCAAGGTATCTCTCCGAGGGTCTGTAACAGATAACAGATTACATAGAGAGATTTACCGGTATCCTTAAACCTAATAATAAGGTTTATATTTTACCGGTATATGGATACCGGTAAATCACTATACATACGTACAAGTAGGCCTAACTGACAACGAAATATTTTTTTATTGATTTGATTTGAGAAATGACAGTCTTCGTAGTCGGTTTTTAGTGTGTAAAACCGCCACAAGCGTAGCCAGGTAGTTCGTTTCGAGCGCTCCCACCATGCGAACGTGATCCGTGTTGCTACGCGTGTGAAATCACAGTAATTGTTTGGGTACCTATATATTTCGATATCGTAATTTAGTTTGCCAAAAACTATGGTTCAGTGCAAATTATGTAAGATGACTTTGGCGAGGGTGAAAAGTAATAGTATCTTGCGTTGTAACGGTGCTTGCGAGGGTGCTTTTCACAAGAAATGTGCTGTGAAAATAAAGGCATTTGCCGACACAGGCATGTGTGATGAATGTCAAGTAACTCCTAAGAGGAGACCGTCCATCGTAGTGGATTTGTCAACCACAACACCAGAGAAAATACTAGCCGAGGTCAATGAAAAACTGGTCATAGTATTCGATATGAAAAAAACGTTGGAGACTATGGCTGACGAGATCGTTTTTTATGCAGAGAAATACCAGGAACTAATAGAAGAAAAAGTGAAAACTGATAAGAAGATAAAGGCGTTAGAACACAAAAATGTTCACTTAGAAACCAGCAATAAAGCACTGGAAGAAAGAATTGTGTATTTAGAAAACCGAGAGAAAGAAAAGAACGTGGAAATATATGGACTGGAGGAGGATAAAAAAGAACCGTTAGATAGCAAAATCAAATGTTTAGCAATTAAATTGGGATTAGGCGAAGGCCAGATATGTGAAGCTAAGAGGGTAGGCGAAGAAAACCAAGCAGCTGCGGGCGCAGTCTCCGCCACTAACCAGATGCGTGATAAGAAGCCGAGTCCGGTGACTATCACTTTGGCCACGCGTGCCGCCCGCGATCAGTGGATAGCAAGTAGAAAAATGAATAAAATACCTAATGATGATGTGTATGCCAGCGGAAATAAACAGCGAATTTATGTAAATGAGGATCTCACCAAGTATATGCGCAACTTATTCTGGAGCGCGTGAAACGAGTTAAAAACAATTTATAAATATATTTGGATCCAGAGTAGCAAGCTGCTTATAAAAAAAGATGATCCCAATGACACAAAAATCAAGGTCATCCGCACTCTGAGTGACATCAATATGTGCGCAAATGCTAAGTGAAGTATATAGTGTATTAGTTTACATTATTACATAATTATATTCAGGTTAGTTTTATACGTAACATTCAATGAATATACTTTGCACATTAAACCTAGTATTAAATATAACAAATACACGAACAGAGATAAAGGGCAAAAACAGCTGATACATTCTCGAGAGGAAAGTTTTAATATTATTTATAATTAAATAATATATTTAATATTATTTAATTATTTATAATAATTTTGCACAATTTGAAACATTAATAAGCGGTTGCGAAGAAATGTTGGATCTTATTGCACTTACTGAGATAAATATAAGAAGGCAGGAGTTATGTTTGTACAAGTTAAAAGGCTATGATACATATTTACATACGAGAGAAATAACTAGGGGCGGCGGCATACTGTTATATGTTAAAAATAATCACAACTTCACGGTGAACGTAATAAAAACTAGTTACTCCGAAACGATACACGGGCAGCTTGTACAAACTGGAAAGATAATTATTCATGAAGTTATTACATATAGACCGCCGAAGACAAATAAACATAGATTTGTGCAGGAGGTGCACAGCTTATTATCTAAAATTCCGAGGAGTTGCGAACTGATAATGATCGGCGATACAAACATAGATATTCTTTGCGGTACCGGTTCTAGCAGCGTCAATAGTCAGTATACAAATAATGTGAGTGAAATAGGCATGGAGTGCGCTATCAGTGATATAACCAGAGAGGACGTGTAAGGTGGTCTAGTGACGCGGCCGTGCATCGATGATGCGTGGGTTCGAACCCAGTGTAGTACGTCGGCGTATGTGTTAACGAGTAAGCTATCTGATCACTATCTTATAGGCATGTGCATCAATACCGGCTCGAGCAGTTTCCAAAGTGGTAAGCGATTTAATATAACTGTAATTAGTGATAAAAAGATTTTAGAAAACTTAAAAAAGTGCCATGGTCCGAGTTAATGAACTGTAGGTAAGTGTCCTTTAGATATGTATGATAAATTATGTGCATCGTTTCTTCAAATGTACAATGAATCGAAAATACAATTAACTTTTGTAATAAACGAAAAACGAAGCCTTGGATTTCTGACATACTTGAAAATATGATTACTTATAGAGATAGATTATTTGGATTATGGAGAAATAAGCCTAATGATATGAACTTGCGTTTACAGTATAATAAATATAGAAATAGAGTGAAAAAATGTATTTACAAGGCTAAAAATAAACAAGTAGCGATATTAAAGTGTAATCATCATCAGCCCTTTATACTGACCCACTGCTGGGCACGGGCCTCTTCCCATTATGAAAAGGGTAAGGCCATAGTTCACCACGCTGGCCAAGTGCGGGTTGGCAGACTTCACATGTCTTTCGAGAACATTATGGAGAACTCTCAGACACGCAGGTTTCCTCACGATGTTTTCCTTCACCGTTTAGCAAGCGATAATTTACAATTTAATACGCACATAATCATGGTTCGAATCCACGGCGCACACCGAAAAGTCATCGGTGCGCGCCGTGGATTCGAACCCGGACCCTCTGCGTAGCAGTCTGTCGGTCTCTCCACTAGGCTATCGCTGCTTATATTATTAAAGTGTAATAAAGATGTCAAAAAGATTTGATCTAAAATAAATTCATGGACGGGGCAAGGGAAAAATAATGTAGATAAAACTATTATAAAATATTTGGGTAAATCCGGGTGTATAAGTAATATATGTACCAAATTTTCAAAGACGTTTACAAAGGAAATTTTAGATATAAAACAAAAGATGACAACATGTGATTTCAAGTTTTTGGATAGATCGAACTATGTTAAAAGCTGCGACGTATCATTAAGGTTTCAAAAGGCTTTTCCTAAGGATGTAGAAAAAAATATAAACAAACTAAGCTGTGATAAATCTCAAGGTATAGATTTAATACGGATAAAAGAAATAAAATGGTTTAAGACTGAGTTAAGCCCTGTAATAGCATTATTTATCAATTTATGTGTTAAAAAAGGAGTGTATCCAGGCAAATTAAAGTCAGCATTAATTCGACCAATATTTAAGCATGGTTCACATACTGAGTATTCTAATTATAGGCCAATAGCTATATTATCTGTAATTAATAAAATTTTAGAAAAGTTTATAATGTATCAAATCAGTTGTTTTCTTCAACATCATAATATATTAACAAATGCACAGCATGGCTTCCGCAGAGGACGTAGCACCGGGAAGGGCCCTGGCTCAGTTCTCTGACGCTGTCAATGACGGTCTGAATCAAAGAAAGCAGGTCGTGGTGGTCTTAGTAGACTTGAAAAAAGCATTTGATATCCTGGAACATCAGCAATTATTACATGCCTTAGAAGAGTGTGGAATCGCGGGACCACTGAATAGGTGGATCCGCGCTTACCTGACCGACAGAACACTGCAGACCGTCATTGACGGCGAAAGTAGTGAGCCTACGCCAATTAGATGTGGTGTGCCGACCGGCTCCGTGTTCGAACCCGTGGGATACATCATGCATGTAAATAGTAGGTGCAATGTAGTACAAAATTGTAATATATACATGTTTGCTGATGACACATGTTTATTATATGCAGACAAAGATTTAAATGTAATCGAAAATAAGATACAACAAGATTTAACTAACATAATAAAATGAGCACATGATAATGGCATTATAATCAATATAAATAAAACTAAATGTATGCATATCCATTCTCCATATCTAAAAACTGCGGGCAGCTCACCGCACCGCGCCGGTCATAGCTACGAATTGTCTGCACGGCGCCGCGGGGCTCGCATGCGCCGCTCGCGAGCATGAGCGGTGCGCGTGCGAGGCGATTGAGGTGGTGAAACAATACAGGTATTGAAATATAATAATACTTGGAATTAGTCGTAGATTCGAGATTTTCTTGGAACATACATATTTCTACTCTGTGTGACAAGCTAAGATCAGTTCTTGTAAAGTTTCACCACCTTAGCCGTATATTAAGTAGGGAAACTTTGTATATGGTATACTATGAGCTGGTGGATTCATTGCTTGGTTATGGCTTGGCCAGCTACGGTCTTACATTTAAAACTTACCTGGATAGTTTGAAATCTATACAAATAAGGTTTATGAAATTATTAGTAAATAAGAATTTTAAAAATAAATGTAAGGCTAGTGATTATGAAGAGCTGTTTGTGGAATGTAACATGCTGCCAGTTCATGATAAGGTCAAATTAATGATTGCACTTGAATATTACTGTAATGATGAATTTAAAATCTATACAAAATGTACCAGATCACTCTTGTAACAACTACTTTCGTCAAAGGACTAGGAAATATCTTGTTCCAAAAGTGTTCAATGAAATACCAGATCAAATAAAAAATGATAGTACGACAAAACACTATTTTAAAGATAAAATGCCCAAGGTGTTACTAGAAAACTTAACAAAATCAATATCACCCAAAACTTAATTCATTAACTTCAAAATTTTACTTGATATAATATGTGTGTAGACTGGATAATGTGTAAAAACAATCCAATTTTAATAAAAATGTTTACCTCTTTATATAAGGGCCTACGTCCAGCAATGGACTGCAATAGGCTAGTTAGTTAATTATGTCTACGCTAATAAATTGTCCATAATTTTATAAATGATGTGCTGAGTATATATATTACATATATATACATATGTGTGAAAACGGGGGCTACATCTGCCAACAAACTGTTATACAGTTTGGCAGGGTAAGCTATTTTGTTAAAAATGTCATCTACCTACCTGAATAAACGATTTTATTATTATTATTATTATTATTATAGCTTATGCACCATGCATTTTCTATCTCCCTGTAGGTCACCAATTAGATGCGTGACCGCTTCTAATTGTAGCATTTACACTAGGGCGCTACCGTGCTTTGAAGGGCCCGTTAATGTGCTGTGTAGGGACACAGCACATTAACGGGCCCTTCAGAGCACGGTAGCGCCCTAGTGTAAATGCAAAAACGAGAACCAAAGACGTTTCTAGTTTTTGTCTCAAGATATTAATTTAATGAACATCTCGGATGGCTGCAGACTCAAGGGAAAAGAAAGTATTAATTGAGTAGCCATTATGTGTATTTTTGGATTTAATACAATATACCATCATGCCTGAGTCTTTGATATTTCAACGTTGCATCGAAGCCATATACTCAATCGTGAAAAATATATTTTATCCTTTGTATGCTGCTTCGCCTTGCCCAAAGATTTGAGAAACTGTTAAAGCAGCAAGCTTGCTATTGCATTAATGAAGAATGTTACTAGTTATGCCAAATCGCTTGAAAATTTGTCTCAGTAAAGCCTGTATGTATACAAATACACTACTTTTTGTTGTAGTCAAAAATACCTAGTAGTTTAGATTTTATAGGCATTCAAAGTTTCGAAAAATATCGAGTCCCGCTAACAGTCACGTGACCGCTTGTGACGTCATTTGACAACGCGCCGCGCGGGCCGCGCCCCGCTTAGTATCAAGTCGCCAGCGGTTATAGTATTGATTAGGCGGGTCCACACAGACCGAGCAGCCTCGCGCGGAAAATGCTTCGCGAGGCTGCGCGCTCTGTGTGGACGTGGCTCGGTCGAGGAAATGGCACGACAGCCGCGGCCGGGCGCCCGCGTGCGCGCGAGCTAACGAATTAGACACGTCCACACAGAGCGCGCAGCCTCGCGAGGAATTGGCGCGCGAGGCTGCGCGCTCTGTGTGGACGCGCCCCGGCTGAGGCAAGCGCGTGTGCCGCCGCGGGCGAGCGACCGAGCGGCCGAGCCATCGAGTTCGGATTTTTGTTTTGCCGCGGTCTGGACGCTGTTTCGTGCCTCGCTCAAACATAGTAATTCCTACTAATAATATAAATTCGAAAGTATGTATGTATGTTGTACATTTTTATTATTAAACGGTTTTATTTAGCTTGACATTTTACCCCCTTCCTGATGACAGATTGATCTGATATTTGGTACACCCTCTTAATCTTGATGACAATACAACATAATATATTCTTTATGACTGTAAATCTAAGATGGCCGCCGATACAAAATGGCGTATCACATATTACTTCACAACAACCTCAATATGGGTATCAAATGAAAGGGCTTGATTGGTAGAATAGAGCTCACTATAAAAATCCAAGATGGCCGCCAATACAAAATGGCGGACGACATATTTCTTCACAACAACCTCAATATGGGTATCAAATGAAAAGGCTTGATTGGTAGAATAGAGCTCACTATGAAAAATCTAAGATGGCCGCCACCACAAAATGGCGGATTACATAACTATTTTCCTCAAATACCTCGATGTGGGTATCAAATGAAAGGGCTTGATTGGTAGAATAGAGCTCACTATGAAAAATTTAAGACGGCCGCCACCACAAAATGGCGGATTACATATTTTCCACAAATACCTCAATATGGGTATCAAATGAAAGGGCTTGATTGGTAGAATAGAGCTCACTACGAAAAATCTAAGATGGCCGCCTCTACAAAATGGCGGCTTACATATTTTCCACAAATACCTTAATATGGGTATCAAATGAAAGGGCTTGATTGGTAGAATAGAGCTCACTATAAAAAATCTAAGATGGCCGCCACCACAAAATGGCGGTTAACATATTTTCCACAAATACCTCAATGTGGGTATCAAATGAAAGGGCTTGATTGGTAGAATAGAGCTCACTATGAAAAATCTAAGATGGCCGCCACCACAAAATGGCGGATTACATACTTTCCACAAATACTTCAATATGGGTATCAAATGAAAGGGCTTGATTGGTAGAATAGAGCTCACTATGAAAAATCCAAGATGGCCGCCACCACAAAATGGCGGATTACATATTTTCCACAAATATCTCAATGTGGGTATCAAATGAAAGGGCTTGATTGGTAGAATAGAGCTCACTATAAAAAATCCAAGATGGCAGCCGATAAAAAATGGCGGATGACGTATTTCTTCACAACAACCTCAGTATGGGTATCAAATGAAAAGGCTTGATTGGTAGAATAGAGCTCACTATGAAAAATCTAAGATGGCCGCCACCACAAAATGGCGGATTACATATTTTCCACAAATACCTCAATGTGGGTATCAAATGAAAGGACTTGATTGGAAGAATAGAGCTCACTATGAAAAATCTAAGATGGCCGCCACCACAAAATGGCGGATTACATATTTTCACATATACCTTAATATGATTATCTAATTAAACGACTTGATTAGTAGATTAGGGCTCACTATGAACTAACAACAAAACTAAAAACTTGAAAATAAAATCAAATAAAAACATTTTTAAGTTAAACGGTTTTATAACAATAAAATATGTAGTTAGGTTATGTACTAAAAGCTAAAAAATAATTCGGTAAGTCCTAGCTACCACACTGCGGAGATCGCCGTGACCCAGTAGAGGACACGGCGCTGCACACCTTGGCGGAATGCTTTGCTTGGGCATCGCAGCGCCGGGACCTAGTCGCGGCGATAGGAGTGGTCGAACTCTCGCTTCGGACCTTGATTCGTTCTATGGTTCGGAGCGAGATGTGTTGGGACGCTGCCGCCTCCTTCTCTTAGACGGTGATGTCGATCAAGGAGGCAGCTAAGCGGGATAGGGAGCCCTCGCGACCTGATTCCACCCGCAGAACCGGGCGTCATCGCCGGAGGGCGCTCATCGATCTCCGGCCACCGTGAGTACACGCCAGTGGGAGGCGGGCCTGTTTTGAATCGCCCGCCGTCCGCTAGGCCCGAGAGGCGGCGCACGCGTTCCGCGTGCGCCTCTCGTAGCGTTAGTAGACAACGTCGTTCTTTTCCGCTCGTAGTATGAAAGAGGATGTATGAGGACAAGTATGATGGATGCAGATGGATGCATGCGAGGGACGGGGCCCGCTTCGGCGGGCCAGCTCAGGCGGGGTCGCGGCAATAATACTAACGTAGATCCCGTAACCCCGCCATTCAATGGGATCGGATAGAGGAACACCATGGTGGTTTTAGTGAGTAGTCCCGGCGCTTTTCGTCGGGGAGTCACCTCACTCTCCCTAGACTGAGCCCGTTTAGGGGCCCAGCCTGAGGGGTCAGCCCGTAAATTATTGTCTGGTTTCCATCATGAGTCAAAAAAAAAGTCCTAGCTACCAGATCGCACCAATCTTTTCATCATTCTGGTGTATTCCTCAGATAAATATTAAATCGTTGGGCGCAGGGTATCCAGAGCAAACATTTTGATCAAAATTTCACGCGCCAAACGATTTTATATTTATCTGATCTATACCCCATACTGATTACCCATTTTGAGGTATTTGTGGAAAATATGTAAGCCGCCATTTTGTGATGGCGGCCGTCTTAGACTTTTCATAGTGAGCTCTATTCTACCGATCAAGCCCTTTCATTTGATACCCATATTGAGGTATACATACATACATATCGTCACGCCTTTTATCCCCGAAGGGGTAGTCAGAGGTGTATTTCTACACCTACTTTTCGCCAGATATTCTTTAGTCCCACGAAATAAGGGGCGAGCCTATTGCCGTACCGGGCACATTTCGAGACTCCGTGCTGCTACTGAGAATTTCGTGACAGAAAAACCCAATAACACTGCCCGACCCAGGAATCGAACCCGGGACCTCCCGATCCCACGCGCACATTTATGCCGCGAGACCAACGAGGCAGTCGTATAGGGTTTGATGTCGAGTTTTCCGTCTCTACGCAAAGATGATATTTGCATCGTGTTATCCCTTAGTCGCCTCTTACGACACCCACGGGAAGATAGGGGGTGGTGACACTTGTATTCTATGCCGTCAACCACTTGTATTGAGGTATTTGTGTAAAATATGTAATCCGCCATTTTGTAGTGGCGGCCATCTTAGATTTTTCGTAGTGAGCTCTATCCTACCAATCAAGCCCTTTCATTTGATACCCACATTGAGGTATTTGTGGAATATATGTAATCCGCCATTTTGTGGTGGCGGCCATCTTAGATTTTTCATAGTGAGCTCTATTCTACCAATCAAGCCTTTTCATTTGATACCCATATTGAGGTTGTTGTCAAGCCTTTTCATTTGATACCCATATTGAGGTTGTTGTGAAGAAATATGTCATCCGCCATTTTGTAGAGGCGGCCATCTTGGATTTTTTATAGTGAGCTCTATTCTACCAACTAAGCCCTTTCATTTGATACCCATATTGAGGTATTTGTGGAAAATATGTAATCCGCCATTTTGTAGTGGCGGCCATCTTAGATTTTTCATAGTGAGCTCTATTCTACCAATCAAGCCCTTTCATTTGATACCCACATTGAGGTATTTGTGGAAAATATGTAATCCGCCATTTTGTGGTGGCGGCCATCTTTGATTTTTCATGGTGAGCTCTATTCTACCAATAAAGCCCTTTCATTTGATACCCATATTGAGGTATTTGTGGAAAATATGTAATCCGCCATTTTGTGGTGGCCGCCATCTTAGATTTTTCATAGTGAGCTCTATTCTACCAATCAAGCCTTTTCATTTGATACCCATATTGAGGTTGTTGTGAAGAAATATGTCATCCGCCATTTTTTATCGGCGGCCATCTTGGATTTTTGATAGTGAGCTCTATTCTACCAATCAAGCCCTTTCATTTGATACCCATATTGAGGTATTTGTGGAAAATATGTAATCCGCCATTTTGTAGTGGCGGCCATCTTAGATTTTTCATAGTGAGCTCTATTCTACCAATCAAGCCCTTTCATTTGATACCCACATTGAGGTATTTGTGGAAAATATGTAATCCGCCATTTTCTAGTGGCGGCCATCTTAGATTTTTCATAGTGAGCTCTATCCTACCAATCAAGCCCTTTCATTTGATACCCACATTGAGGTATTTATGGAAAATATGTAATCCGTCATTTTGTGGTGGCCGCCATCTTAGATTTTTCATAGTGAGCTCTATTCTACCAATCAAGCCCTTTCATTTGATACCCATATTGAGGTTTTTGTGAAGAAATATGTCATCCGCCATTTTTTATCGGCGGCCATCTTGGATTTTTTATAGTGAGCTCTATTTTACCAATCAAGCCCTTTCATTTGATACCCATTTTGAGGTATTTGTGGAAAATATGTAATCCGCCATTTTGTAGTGGCGGCCATCTTAGATTTTTCATAGTGAGCTCTATTCTACCAATCAAGCCCTTTCATTTGATACCCACATTGAGGTATTTGTGGAAAATATGTAATCCGCCATTTTGTGGTGGCGGCCATCTTTGATTTTTCATGGTGAGCTCTATTCTACCAATAAAGCCCTTTCATTTGATACCCATATTGAGGTATTTGTGGAAAATATGTAATCCGCCATTTTCTAGTGGCGGCCATCTTAGATTTTTCATAGTGAGCTCTATTCTACCAATCAAGCCCTTTCATTTGATACCCACATTGAGGTATTTGTGGAAAATATATAATCCGCCATTTTGTGGTGGCAGCCATCTTAGATTTTTCATAGTGAGCTCTATTCTACCAATCAAGCCCTTTCATTTGATACCCATATTGAGGTTTTTGTGAAGAAATACGTCATCCGCCATTTTTTATCGGCGGCCATCTTGGATTTTTTATAGTGAGCTCTATTCTACCAATCAAGCCCTTTCATTTGATACCCATATTGAGATATTTGTGGAAAATATATAATCCGCCATTTTGTAGTGGCGGCCATCTTAGATTTTTCATAGTGAGCTCTATTCTACCAATCAAGCCCTTTCATTTGATACCCACATTGAGGTATTTGTGGAAAATATGTAATCCGCCATTTTGTAGTGGCGGCCATCTTATATTTTTCATAGTGAGCTCTATTCTACCAATCAAGCCCTTTCATGTGATACCCATATTGAGGTATTTGTGTAAAATATGTAATCCGCCATTTTGTAGTGGCGGCCATCTTAGATTTTTCATAGTGAGCTGTATTCTACCAATCAAGGCCTTTCATTTGATACCCATATTGAGGTATTTGTGGAAAATATGTAATCCGCCATTTTGTGGTGGCGGATTACATACGGTCGCGACAGACGGCAACAGGCAATTGTGAACCGCAAGTAATTACGACAGAGACCGTCACGAGAGATCACGACCGATAAATGTGAACGCGGTTTTATTCTATTGCCGCGGTCGTTGGGGGCCGTTTCCGCGCGCGGCAAAAGCCTCGCGAGGCTGCTCGCTCTGTGTGGACCCACCTATTTATTTAATGGTTGCGCATTATTTATCAACATATAGTGCTTTCGTTGCCGCCGAAATGCGAGGAATAAAAATGCGAAGATAATTAAACTTTCCTTGCAACCTACTGCTTATGCTTAATAGTTTATATGTTCTAAATTTTTTTTATTAAAGCAAAATACCCAACTAATGTCGTACTTAATGGAAGAATGCAACTCAAATAGTAGAAGTACATACCTACCATTAATTTTTTACGTCAAAGATAACAAATATGTATTATAGTTTTGTAGCTATAGGTAGGTAGGTACGTATGAATATATAGGTACCTACCGCAAATTTAATAAGAAGAAATTTAAATAAATACGCCAGCAGCTTCGCCGGCGTTTCCCTCGGAAACTGTACGTTTTCCCAGGATTAAAAGTAGCCTATGTGTTATTGCAGACTTCGTCCAGATCCGTTCAGTAGTTTTTGCGTGCAAGATAACAAACACACACACTCACAAACTTTCGTATTTATAATATTTGTAGGAAGTAGGATAAGTATTAAGCAGGTACCTAGGATGTAGATGTAGTGGGTTGAACGTTACAGATGTACTTACTAAACCTTTTTTTTATTTGTATTTTCTTAACTAACTAAATACATAAGGCCATTTATTTTTATTTGAAACTTATTTCAGATCGGCAAGAGACAGCTATAGTGATGATGCTGTTGGTTATGTTCAAGTTAGGGTATTATATTGTCTTTAGTTCAAGTAAAAAGAGTACCTAGGTGAAGTATGTACGGTAAAATGTAGAATCACGTCAGAAGAACACCGCGTACGTACCACACCTTATCATTGCAGTTTAGAATGCAATGAAAAGGATCAAGAAGTTTTAAATGTAACCTGCGAAGATTGTGCCGCCAGCAGGGGTGGCTGTAAACATTTTAAAAGTGGCTACATCGTCGAAGCGAGGAGCCTTCAACGACTGCTACCAAGTGATTAAAGCTAAAGATTTATGTACATGTGGTAGAACACGTCATTTAGACGGTCATGGAAATATTTTTTTTGACAAAGTATCAATAAAAGTTAGAGAGCTTCAAATACAGTGTTCTCTTTCACATTTTGTATGTGGTAGCGATAGCCTAGTGGAGAGATACAGACAGACTACTACGCAGAGGGTCCGATTTCGAATCCACGGCGCGCACCGATGACTTTTCGGAGTTATGTGCTTATTAAAATTGTTAATTTTCGCTTGCTAAACGGTAAAGGAAAACATCGTGAGGAAACCTGCATGTCTGAGAGTTCTCCATAATGTTCTCGAAACACATGTGAAGTCTGCCAACCCGCACTTGGCCAGCGTGGTGGATAATGGCCTTACCCTTCTCATAGTGAGAAGAGGCCCTTGCCCAGCAGTGGGACAGTTTATATAGGGCTGATGATGGTGATGTGAAAAAAAAAGAAGTTCAAAAGACGTCTATTCATTATTTAATTAATCTTTTATCTCCAAATGGATCTAACCTCTTCATAGCTTTTCTCAATTTTGCCGCATTTTAACGTCCTTTGTAAGTATAAAAAACAACTTTTTCGGCAAATTGTAGTAGTATTTTTACATTTAGGCACAACACATGATTTCATAGTATTTGGATTGGACATTTTTAAAAGTATTTAAGTAAAATTTCGACGGCAAGGGTGCGCGACCGCGAGCGGACTGATTGAGCCAGATTGAGCGTGTTGTACGATGACGTCATACCGTCACCGGCAGCCCGCGTCGTGCGGTTAACTTGTTTTACTTCTAAATCGGAAACTAATTGACGTATCGAAGTAATTCTTTCACTAGTATTTTTTATTTCTGACAGAGAATCATCATTCTCTTAGCGTTATCCCAGTTTCAATCTGGGGTCCGCTTCCTAGTCTAACCGGATTTGGCTGAATATTAGCTTTTCCACAGAGCGACTGCCTGTCTGACCTCTGCAACCCGAAGGGATAGCGATATTCCATGGTTTAGACTAGTGTCAGTTTATTTAGAAGGTACTGACGCCCTGTAACGACTGTCAAAGATCTTCATGACAACCGGGACCGACGGCTTAACGTACTCTCCGAGGCACGGGACAAGCGATAATTAACAATTCAATACGCACATAACTCCGAAAAGTCATTGGTGCGCGCCGTGGATTCGAACCCGATACCCTCTGCATGGCAGTCTGTTGGTATCTCCACTAGGCTATCGCTGCCTCTATTTCTGACAGAGAATATGGAGTGCTAATAATCAAAATTAGTTAACATTGTTCATTACGTGGCAAGTCAGCTCATATCAAAATCACGTCTCAGTAACATCTTTAATAATAAATTAATAACATAAAACATGAACTCACCAATTCGGACTCAATCGTTACGTAGCTCATCTGGCTGACAGTTAATGTCAAAGTCATTATAAAGCTGATTATCATCTGAAAATTTCAAACCCGTTATATAGTTTCGCCACATTTATACGTCTGTCCATTCATGCTTAACTCGAAGACGGATACTGAAACAGCGATAGCCTAGTGGAGATATCAACAGACTGCCATGCAGAGGGTATCGGGTTCGAATCCATACACCACTGACTTTTCGGAGTTACGAACGTATGAAATTGTTAATTATCGCTTGCCACGTGCCTCGGAGAGCACGTTTTACCGTTGGTACCGGCTGTCATGAAGATCTTTGACAGTTGTTTCTGGGAGTCAGTGCCCTCAAATAAACTGATTCTGGTGTAAACCATTGAATATCGCTATGTCTTTGGGTTGCGGCGGTTTATGAAAATGCTGATATTCTGTCATATCTGGTTAGACTAGTAAGCGGATCCTGGTCTTCAAGTTGTGTAAGGTGTAAGCCTTGGATGCAACCGGGATAAGACTAGGACAATAAGGATAAACTCTGTAAGTCATCATTATCTTCGTCCTGGCTTTATTCCGGTTGCATTGAATGCCGTAAAGCCTGGGTCCCGCTTACTAGTCTAACCAGACAATTATGTCAGAAAAAAAATAACTCGTATACTGTAAGTATTAGAGAATAAGGCATTGATTGAGTATCTTTGTATGATGTTCACAAAAAATTGCCCTGAGTGGACATCGAACTCACGATCTAGCAGTCACGGTCACAACTAAACAGACCAGCTAATATTTAACGTAATCACTTACCCTTAATCTCTGAAAACTCCAAGTTAAAGCTAAGCACTTTGTTAGTTTTATGTAAGCATCAACAAAATTGTTGACTTCCATCCTTTTTTGGTCGTCAGTCACGTGATTTGCATTAAAATTATCTTCAAATGTTTTTCTTATATGGAATACATTTCTACGATACATATCAGCTACGTATATTGACGTAAAATGACAAAAATAAGCTGATAATTGAGAAAAATCACACGCTATGAATACAAGTGCATTATTTGTTCCGAATAGGCTTATGATCACAGTCAAATACCTTGTAGCAATAATAAATAATAATATTACATATACCTTGTGGTTATTATATCCTGAAACTGAACTGGGATGAGTGTTTGTTGAGAATGTGATGATAGGCTCATCACCCGCTACTAAAGATATCATATAATTTAAAGTAGTATTAAATACCATAAACAGTACATTAAACAGTTGCAGATTATTACTAGGTTTATAAATGAAGGTGATAGATAAATATACTAGTAGGTTGTATATAACGCAAATGACACAATACAGTTTAGCTAACCAACAAATGGCGACAGAAGAACTCAGTTTGAAATAGTGACCAAAGCATAGTCTAAGAATCAAGATGATTCTTAGTGACGTATCGGCGTATACAGGCATTTTATGGTCTGTCAAAATAATCAAATATTGTGACACAGGCAGAGAATTCTTATAAAAGTTCAGACTACAACTGCCTATACTAAGTAGAACTTCTACTAAAATAGAACAAACGATTGATGAATAAGTTAATGATCTTTTGACTGTGTCTATATTATAAATAAGTATTGTACTTTATGAAATTAATGATATTGTCGTAGAACTAATAATTTTACTTGAGATTCTATTGAATACACAGAAGGTACACTTGATTTCTCAAAAATACTTTGTTGCATTTTTAAAACAAGGTCCTCGTGCATAAGGTATCGCAAAGCGCTAAGATATTCTAACAACGTGTGAAAATATTCAGTAAAATATTGTAGTTAGTAACGTTTCAGTATAATTCACTGCATAAGCATCGAACACTTTAGATAAATTTTAAGCACAGCGAAGAGAAACAGCATGTAGTAATGACAGTTGTAGCGCTAGAAGTTACGAGTGAGAATGAAAATAATAAGCTTTACTTCACTATGAAATATTATTTCAAAGTCCAAACGTTTAGTGCGCATCGAGAATCGAAATTCGAATAATCTAGAAGCGCTAGCGACGCTGTTTACTTCAATGTTTTCTAGAGACATCTTTGCGTAAACTCCTGTCGACGTCATTACATGTAGCATGTTTTTTAAATTCGATTTCGAAATGAAAAAACGGACCCTTTATAGGATCACTTTGTTGTCCGTTCGTCTGTCAAGACCCTTTTTCTCAGAAACGCGTGAAGGTATCAAACGGAAATTTATATCAAATAGTCAAGTTTGCTGTCCTATGAAGCTGTAAAAAATCAAACTTCTAAGCCAACGCAATCAAAAGATACAGCCGTTTATTTAGCAAATTTCCGCACTTTTCAAAACTCGCAAGGGATTCAAAACCTACAGGGTACTTCCCGTGAACTCAGAATCTTGAAATTTGGTACGAAGCAATGTCATAAAGCACAGATAAAGGAAAAATTGCTAAAACCGCAAACTTTTAGTTACATTATATAAAAAAATACCTGTATTAATTTTAAAGTTACTACCTTTTTTCCCATGAAAGCGTAAAGTTATTAAATTGAAATTCATATCAAATACTCAGGTCTATAATACCTTTAAGCTGTAACAAAATCGAAACTCTATCTCAACGCAATTAAAAGAAACACAAATTTTAGCATATTTTCAAACTGTCAACTACTGGCAAGGGAATCAAAACGTACAGGATACTACCCGTAAACTCATATTCTTGAAATTTGGTACGAACTGACGTCTAATAGCACAGATAAAGGAAAAATAGTGAAAACCGCACTTTTTTATTACATCACATAATAAATATAATTATAATATTATTAAAGTTACTAGCCCTTTGCTGATGAACACGTAGATTTATTAAATTGAAATTCATATCAAATACTTGGATCTATAATATCATTAGGCTGTAACAAAATCAAACTTCTAAGCCAACGCGATCAGCTGTTTATGCCGCAAATTGACGACCAGTTGGCGCAGCGGGAGTGTAAGCGACTGCTAGGCCGAAGGTCGAGGGTTCGATTCCCGCTCAAGTCAAACATTTGTGTGCGTGAACATGGATGTTTGTCTTGGTCTGGGTGTTTCCATGTATTTTTTTTTATAGTCTCACGCCTGTATCTCCGAACAGGTAGGCAGAGGTGTAAAATTACACCGACATTTCACCATGATTTTTTTAGGTCCTACGTAATAGGGGGCGAGCCTATTGCCGTACCGGGCACATTACCACACTCCGTGCTGTTACTGAGAATTTCCTAACGGAAAAACCAATAACACAAAACCCAAAACGCCCGACCCGGGAATCGAACCCGAGACCTCCCAATCCCACGCGCACGTTTATGCCGCGAGACCAACGAGGCAGTCTATGACGAGGCAGACTATGTATATTATGTATTTACAAAATAAAGTACTTATATAATTATGTATGTTTATCCATTATCTAGTACCCATAGTAGAAGCTCTGCTTGTAAGTAGTAGAATATTATTATATTATTATTAAATTCTCGCAAATTTTCGAAACTCACAAGGGAATCAAAACCTACAGGGTTGAACTCAGAACCTTGAAATTTGACAAAAAACCGTAAATTGTTAATTACATCATATAATTAAAATATTTTTAATAATATAATTTTAAAGGTACTATCCCGTTCCTCATGAACCCGTAGAGATATAACATTCAAATTTATGCAATCGATCTAGAATCTTTTAATTTTGCATAACGCAACGTTTTATAGCACATAGAAAAATTTCGAAAACCTTAAATTTTTGTTACATCACATGTTTTTTGAAATAATTATTATACACACCTACAGGTTTGTATGGAACCCTCGGTGCGCGAGTTCGACTCGCACTTGACCGGTTTTTTATTTCCATTTTGACTAGTAGAAACTACTTCTCCCTCAATTACTTCAAAGAATTGATCAGCTTCAGCAGTCTGATCTTCAGTGACAACAGTACGGCCTGGAGCTGGTTCAACAGTGACCACTGGAAATTGATCAAAAGACTGATGAAGTGTACTGTTTTCTTCCGGTATAGGCAGACTATTAGACAGTACTAACCCTAGAAGCCCAATCTACGTCAATTTCACGTATACCGCGGCGAAATATAGCTCTATATCTTTTCCGTTTAACATTGGATCGCTTTAAACTCCCGAACCAACTCAGTGGCCGTCAGGACCTCGCAGGATACGTTTGCGTCATCTCGGTAAGTGCCGCTATTCTGGTGGAATGATGATGTTGCACGTCATTTCGACGTATGATTGGGCTTTGCGTAACTTTTTTAATTGTTTCAAATTTCTTTTGTTGTGATTTATTTCAATTATCTGTCTTGTTAAGACACATTTGTCTTAATATAGTATTATACTGGTAGGTTAAATAAAAGATGGGGTCCAATCGACATGTAAACCAGGAAAAATAGCTTCAATTTTAGAAAATGACGGCGATTGCTCTTCAGTTGCAGACTGAACGTCGTAAATCGTCGTTGTGTGAACTGTCAAAACTGTACTTATAACTAAAATATATATTTTAAAATCAAATAAGTTCTTAATTTAACTCAGATTTATTGTAAAAGTTGAATACAAACGTGGAAAAATCGACAGAGACGTTATAAAGTGAATTAAGATAAACAAATAACTAAAAACTACGTATTATAAACTAAGTGATACTTAAAACTACCTTAAAATAAAAAAAGTGAACTGGTTATTTACAATACAATATAAAATCATAATTAAGTGTATTCTGTGCGTAGATACTGGCTATAGCGTTGACTGTAAAACGTTATAAAGTGCTGTCGCGCCATCATTTCCCCATAAAACCATCGATCGGTACAACGCCATCTAGCGGACTCGAGAGAATACTGAATTTCACTACATTTTTTATATAAATTACCAATTATGGCTAAGTGTGGTGCTTGTGGCAAGTTTGTGGCTGCCAAAGGGGTTGCTGCTTGTAATGTTTGCAGCAATAAATATCATCTTGCATGCGTGCAACTTAAGGAATCGCCGAAGTCAAGTAAGTGGCTATGTTTTTCTTGCAAAACTAAGGCCGATACTTTAACCGCCACAGCAAAGAAGGTATGTGGCGATGGCAGCGAGAGTATAGCCTCTGATTCGGCTAGTACAATTGCTTCGTTTGAGGATGCGGCAGAACAAGAAGCTTATCAGCGGGATGACTTAGCCATGCACTCTCGAGTGGACTTGTTGCATGAGATGAGGTTGATAAGAAGCGAAATACGTAACATGAGGGAGGACTTGAAAAATGAACTCACAGAGATTCGTAAAGAAGTGAGTGATATCCGCCAGACTGTGTATACGTGCCAGGAACGAATAGATGCCCTGGAGGGCAGGGTGGAGGCTCTCGAAACTCGGCATACTGATGATACCTCTACTAATTTAGAAAGTAAATTAGAACAGACGGTAAACCACCTTAGAACTGAGCTGAATGATCGTGAGCAGGAGTTGCTGTGCTCCGACATAGAGATCTCCAACCTCCCGGAGGGTAGTGGCGAAAATGTAGTGCACACTGTGGAACTGCTGGCCAGGAAGCTGGGCGTTACACTCGAAACTCGAGACATTGTCTTCGCCGAGCGGGTGGGACCTAAGCCCAGCGCGGAGACAACTGGGTCAACCGGAACGAGTGTAGACCACAGGCGGGGCGGCGCGCGGGGACGTCGAATTGTGGTGAGGCTAACGCGCCGAGAGCTTCGTGACGAGCTGCTGCGGAGCGCGCGGGTGCGGCGCGGCGCCACCTCGGCGGAGCTCGGGCTCGCCGCGCCCCCGCAGCGCTTCTACGTCAACGAGCGGCTCACCCGCGCCAACCGGCAACTGCTCTACCGCACTCGCCAGGCTGCCGAGCAGCATGGTTGGAGGTATACCTGGACGAAGCGAGGGAAAATATTAGTCAGGCAGGCCGATGGTAAGCGTGCGCACAGCATACGCTCGGAGCATGATGTAGAGCGTGTTTTTGGCAGTGATTCCTCTAAGGACAGCACCATCTAAACAGCATTTTTTAACTGGGCACCTTGCCTGTACATGTATGCATAATTCTTGGACTTATTATATTTGTCTATATAGTGCCCCTGTTCCATTAAGTAAGGTTAAATATGATTATATCCTATGCAATTGCAAATTTCTGCCTTATCAGTTTACATTATCATACCTGGTAACATATGTACTAAAACATTATAATGACCTCACCTACCTAAGAATTGTACTATTTATAATGCTGCACAACTATTATGTGTATTACATTAGTTTGAAACATAACAAATTTCATAAAATTCAAAGCCTATTCAATTACATTTGCACATGTCTACATTCTAAACACAGTTGCTACTTCACAGAACAAATTTATCAAATATTTTCATACCTTGATACAATTAATATGGCAAAATCAATACAAAAATATAAATTACTCACAAATGGTTAGGGATAGCAAATTAAGTGTTGGACTATTTAATGCAGGGTCCCTGGGCTCGCGGCATGAGGAATTTGTGTTAGCTATGGAGAATGCTCAAGTAGATGTCATGGCAATTAATGAGACCTGGCTTCGGGAGGGGGAGGAGGGCCGGGCGCCCAAAGTACCTCAATATAGGTTACGGCATGTACCTCGCCCGAAGAATATACGTGGTGGTAGGGGAGGTGGCGTTGGCTTTTATGTGCGAAGGGATTTACGTGTTCGCACCTTGCCGCACCCACCATCACCTATGGTGGAACAGATGTGGATCAGGATGCAGGTGAATACACTATGTGTTGTTATTGGCACAGCCTATAGGCCTCCCTGGCTAGATGTAGACACCTTTTTGGATGCCCTTACTGACTCCTTGAGCTCATGTGCTTTTGCCGATAAGGTTATTCTTCTTGGTGATTTTAATATTAACTATTTGGATAAAAATGACAGAAAAACGAAATCTTTATGTGCCTTCCTCCAATGTACTAGCCTGAGGAATGTAATAGTAGAACCCACTCATTTCACAGATCACAGCGAAACACTCATTGACCTAATATGTACAGATGCCCCGGTATGTGAAACATCAGTATTGCATATACCAGAGCTTGGACAACATGCATTAATCTCTGTCAAATTAAATATCAGGACACAGAAGCCTATTCCTTATTGGATCACCTTTAGGCCACTGAAGGATATACTGATTGATATTTTCAATAAAGACTTAGTTAAAATTGATTGGAATCACATATTAGGCTTTAGTGATGTCAATACAATGGTGGATAGATTTACGTCATATACCTTAAGTTTGTTTGATCTACATGCCCCTCATAAAAAAGTCTTGATTAGGGAGAGAGGTCACCCATGGATAACTGACACTGTTAAGGACATGGTCAGGCTACGGGACAAGGCTCACCAGCGGTACAAGTCTAGTAAATCAGAGACTCATTATAATGCATATAAAGAACTTAAAAGAATAGTTATAGCAGCAATAAATAGTGAAAAATATGCCTATTTTAAAACTAATATTAATATGAATGGAAGAGACCCCAAGAGACTATGGAATAGTATTAAATCAGTAGTTAATTATAAAAATAAAAATAATCACCAGTTACCATACTATTGCAATGACCCCGAGGTTATCAATAGGCATTTTCTTAATGTCCCTGGCTATGGAGAAGTCACAATTTCAGATCTGACTTACTTTGAATTTAATCGCTATGGTTCAGGGTGCTTTCAGCTTCAGCCAGCCAGTGAAGGGGATGTCCTTAAGATCATTCAGGGCCTCCGATCCAATGCTCTAGGGATTGATGGCATATCACTTGACATGCTGGTTATGACACTTCCGCATACACTCGCAGCTATCACTGGTATTGTTAATAAATCAATTGCTTCTTCAACTTTCCCTGACTTGTGGAAAACTGCAATAGTCAGACCCATTCCTAAGAAGTCCACTCCAAACAGTATTAACGATCTACGTCCCATCAGTCTCTTGCCATGCATATCCAAGATACTGGAGAAGGTTGTCTCTTTGCAGTTGAGACAATATGTTGAAAACTGCCATATTCTTCCTGAGAGGCAGTCTGGCTTTCGGGTGGGTCACAGTACAACCACAGCCTTAATTGATGTTGTAGATAACATCCTGGAGGACAGAGACCAGGGCAAGGGGACGTTGCTTGCATTATTGGACTGTTCCCGGGCATTTGATACCATCAGTATTCCTCTTCTTCTTTCTAAGCTTGCATATTACGGATGTGATCACAAATCAGTATGTTGGTTTGCTAGTTACTTGAGTAACCGATACCAGCTGGTGCAGGTGATGAATAATGATGGTAGCAAGTCATCATCTTCACTTGGTTCAGTTGTGAAAGGGGTCCCTCAGGGATCAATTTTGGGGCCACTTCTGTTTATAATATATACAGCTGACATTAGTAGAACTATAGCACACTCTAGGTTTCACCTTTATGCTGACGATATACAGTTGTATGTGTCCTGTAGGCCAGACAGCTGCTCTGTATCTGTGAATGAAATAAATCAAGATTTAGATAACATATCAGATTGGGCGAGCAGAAATTCTCTGATACTTAACCCCAACAAATCTAAGTTTTTGTTTATTGGCACTAGGGAGATGGTAAGCAGGGTACAGAGGTGTGTGCTGGATGTGAAGATCAAGGGTTGTCAAATAGAGCAGGTACTTGAAGCTCGCAACCTAGGTGTTGTATTTGACCAATGCTTACACTTCGAGACACATATTGCAGAGGCAGTACAGAACTGTTTTTACAGGTTGAAGCTTCTTTATCGGGTTCGACCCTATATCAGTGAAGACATGCGTATTATGTTGTGTGAAAGCCTGATCTTGTCCAAGCTCAACTATGCAGATACAGTGTATGGTGCATGTCTACTAAGCAGAACGGAAAGGCTCATACAACGGGTGCAAAATGCCTGTGCTCGATTCTGTTTCAATGTCCCACCTCACTCTCATATTACACCCTTTCTCAATAAAAATAGAATTTTGAGAATGACATCGCGTAGAAAACTTCACTTGGCCTCACTTCTTTTTGGTGTTGTCTCTACAGGCAGGCCCACTTACCTCTATAAAAAACTAACATGGTCCAGTGAACTAAATAAACATAATACTAGAGGGTCTTCTTACTTACTAGTTACACCTAGACACCGAACAGCTGCTTTTCGTGGTAGTTTTAAAATTACTGCAACACATTGTTGGAACGACCTGCCACCACCTATAAGAAACCTGAAATCAAGTTACAGTTTCAGTAGACATTACAAACTACATCTGCTAAATCAACAACTACAGATTTAGACACTTACCACGACTAAGCAAAACAATCCAGTCCCACTGTCTAGCCATTCAACCGGCCAGCGACGTGTTTAGTGTTTGATACATTATCTCCAAAGACCTAGTTTGTGAGTTATTGGATTTTCTGAGCAAAATTGTTTATGTTGTGTTATGAGTCAAACTGTGTTATGCACTTCATTAAAATTATAATGTTCTGATGCACAATTAACACCAAAAACGTAGCACAAACGAGCCGATTTATATTGTTATGGTTCACAATACAAGCTTCCCGCGTAAAGAATTGTCTCCAATGTTTATTCAAAATTTCCTTCCTCAGTTTCCAATTTTCCACCATGGTGATCTGACATTGGCTTGGCGTCTATTTTGAACATTTGAACTCCGCGCGTTCAGCGCGTGCACAGATAATAAATAGTCGTGCGCGTACGCGTCATAGACGGGTGACCATGGTGGAGGTTTGTCAATTGCTCATTTTTGTAAGTTTATCTGGAATCTGAGTTATATTAGTTATGTATATTTTTATTGACTGGTGTCCATTATATATTATTATTTATTTTATTTATTTATTTATTTATATATAAAAACGGTCCCAACAGAATACCAGCGCCATCTTGTGTTGTAAGATGGCATTATGCTGAGTTGGGATCCGATTCTGTTTATGTTAGGTTAAGTTAGTACATAATTAAGTTAGTTCCGGTGGTTCCGGTACTAATCCCGCTATATGTTGTATGTGCCTTCATAAATAGAATAAATGTGTTTTTCTTTTCTTTTTTTTTTTCTTTTTCCTTGGATTCGGACTCCGAGCAAGAAGCTTGTGTAGATGAAGATGATGTCAGGAGTAATAACGAAGACACGATGATCGACCACATTGAGGATGCAAGCCAAACAAGCAGACAACCAGACTCTGAAAACCATGCTTTTCTGGAATTGGCTAATCTTGAGGTAACTTCATAGACTTCACACTTTACCTTGCCTCAGCGGTCAATACGTGGAAGAATAACTGTGTGTGGTCAACTATAAAGGGACGTACGATAGGAAGGACTTCTGCTATTAATTTAATACATACAAATAGAGAACCAACGCGAATTTTTGGCAATGTTGTCAACAACAAATATTAAGAACAGATTTGACGGCACCTTGGATGCAAATACGACTGGAGGCACCCACTTTGTAGAGGACTGAACGTGACAATATACCAAATATTTAAAAAATCTGGTATCGCCATCTCCAGATATTACTTATGATGAGCCAGAACTAACGAAACAACGCTATAGCAGACTTTGTTCAAATAAAAAAAGGCGGGTGACCAAAGCGCAGCTTGTCAAAAGGCCATATCCGGAGAACACAATATTGATATTCGTCAAGACTGTCTTTATAGACTGTTCTTTTCTATTTTAGTAATAAAATATTATTACGGATTTATTACATTTTTGAAAAAAAAATTAAAACTAGTAGATTTTTGTGATAATTACCTAATTATATGAAAACAAAATAGTTTTTAATTTTTGTTGATTTTTTTTATTGTTTCAATGATAGTACTGTAATTGAATTAATAAAGAATAAATTACCATTAAATGTATTTTATCTGTTAATTAAAACTGTATTCTTAATAACTAATACAAAAAATATTGTTAACTAGAAAACAATAGGAAAACACAGCGATTTTATTTTTATACGTCAGATTTACGTATGATTATGCTTTATAGCCAGTGAAATATGATTGGGCTTCTAGGGCTAAAGGTTTAGTAGAAGTCTTGGTACTGTTGACATTTCTATTATTTAAACTAGAAAAATAATCTTCAAAAAATGTCACGTCTCTAGACTTTTTTAAGATTCTAGGACAAGATGGTTTTCTAAAAAGATACATATTAGGGCTATATGGCCTACAAATACAGCTTCATCAACCCTAAGATCCAATTTCTTACGGTGACAAGAAGGTATATGTATAAGAGCTCTACACCCAAAAACTCTGAGATTACCTAGGTCTGGTTTGCAACCATTCCACAACTCGTAGGGAGTTTTATTATTTAAGGCACGGTGTGGGCATCTATTCTTTAGGTATATAGCCGTTCGAACAGCATCTTCCCAAAAAACTTTAGAAAGTTCGCTTTCAGCTATAAGAGAGCGTGCCTTTTCTACAATTGACTACGATTAGTACGCTCGGCAACACCATTCTGCTGAGGACTATATGGTACCGTAGTTTGATGCTTAATACCACAAGATTTAAGATAACTTGAGAATTCACTATTTACGAATTCCTTTCCATAATCCGTCCTTATTGTTTTAATTTTAGCCCCAGTTTGTCATTCAACCATAGACTGGAAGTGACAAAATCTATCCTTTACCTCTGTCTTTGAAGAAATAAAATATACAATATAGTTCTCGAAAAATCGTCTATAAAAACTAAAAAGTATTTACTACTCTGAAAAGAGCTAACTGACATTGGTCAGAGTGAATCAGTTCTAATATTGAAGTTGCTCTTTTATAAGTAATCGGCTTAAATCGCACTTTTGTCACTAATTTACATATATTTCTTGCGGAGAGAGTAATAACGATGTTTACACGGCGACGCGCGAAATACATGACCAATAACGTTAAAATCAATAAATAATGACAAAATAATGTCTACCAGCCGCGTCAGTAATACGAAATGATCATCGATCAAAGTTAATGAGCTACTGAAAATAGATATAGTGTAATGATATTATATTTTTTTTTAAACAGTGACCGTGTCAAACTGTCCATATAGAGTTGTTTACCCAACCAAATAAAATGCATACTCAAAATATAAGTCAAGCTGAAGTTAAAAACATAGCGTTCTCGTTACGACTCATTCTACTTTTAAGAATGTTCTTAGGATCTTACTACAAATTAAGTTCTTCAGAATTCGTTTGCTGGATTGCCAGAATTTATTGTATAATTTGCTTTTTATTTAATATTTGGGTTTGCTTCTATCATGTGAGGATTTTGGATGACCATATTTCGGAAAAAATATTTGCAGTTATGTTGTTACTTGAACTTATTACAAATTGTTTATTTTCCTTTATATCAGGAGAAGAAACGGTAATAAAATTTTCCATAGTTGTAGACATTGAATCTATTCGGAAGCAAAATTCACTTATCAGTTATATAACATATATTGGCATAACACTTGTAATATGCACAAGATATGTTGCTATAGCATTGTCAACAGGGTCAAGAGAATTAATTATTTCATACCTCTTTTACAATTACACATATTTGGGTTGCATATGTAATAATTTACCCACAATTTATTTAGTGGATACGTATCGCAAACATGTCAAGGTTCTATGTAAATCGCTTAAAGCTCCTTTAGAAACGATATATACCACTGAGCATGAGAAAACTAAACAAGTAAAACATTTCATACACGCTTATAGTAATTTAACTGACTGTTTATATTCAACGTGGAGCCTTACAAAACCAAGGGTAAGTTAATTGATTTAAATATATTTATTTGCAAAAAATATCTGTCAAACAGTGTAAATTCATGCCGGAGAAATCCACAACTGATGCCATACAGACCATCAAGATCCTCAGCATGGCTACCCAACAAATACCAAAACGCTACGTCGCCTTTCTTCAAGATAGGCATCAGAACGTCAGTGACAATTCTGGCGAGACTTAGTAACGAGTTTACGAAGGAGTGCGTCAATAGACAACTTCACTAACGGCCCAGGCCCAAAAACCAACATACGCAACGATTTCGCTGTCCACGACGCGGTCCACTCTGACGCAACATCGGCCGCGACGGAGTAGAGCCTGCTACGCACATATACAGCTAGACTAATGTACATTAAACATTTATTCAGAGACTCCCCAAAGCAACAGTCACAGATTTTCATGATAGCCAGGAGCATAGGCTTGATGTGCTCTACGAGGCACGGGGAAACGATAATTAAAAATGAAATACGCTAAGACTTCGAAAAGTCAGTGGTGCACCAACACACATGGCCATACATCCATGTGTGTTGGTATATCTGTATGTATTCATTCTGTCTATCTCTCGTTACTTTCGCTCGAAATTTCGTTTTTGATAGGGAATACTTTATTTCTAAATGTGCCTATTGCATAATATACGGACTTTGAAAATAAAAGTGTTCTCGATAATTAAATTTGGGGCAAATAATTCATATTTGAAATTGGAGTTCTGATTTTGTATTATTCATTTGATACAATATTATATAACTGCTTGAACCTTATTTGCAGCTTACGACTGGTTTGCTCTTTGCCTGGTTTAAATTTGTAAGTGATTTTTGCATAGCAATTATGATACCGTGGGTAAGTTTTCGATATTATTTAACAATTTATCTTTACTAAAAACCATTGAATATTCTTATCACTTCTAATCATGGTCAAGCTTTAATTTTTCCGTCTAGCTTATGAATAAATCATGAAAACTAAAATGAAATGGAATGTACTTCATTGACTCATCTAGTTGTAATATTTTCTTCCCTTGTTATTTCAGCGTTTCAGCCATGTGCCTTTAATATTATATCTTGCAGGAGCTTTTCTGACTATTAGCGTACCTTTTATACTTATGGAGTTTGCTGCAAATGATTTACATAATACCAAAGACCTAATTGCGGATCAAATTTTAAGATGTAAAGGTTAGTTATACATAAAATAAATATCTATCGTAATAATATTACAAATAATATTTTTACACATTTGCGCAATCTACCTAATTCGGCATGAAACCATTTTCCTCTTTAGGATATTGAGGTAATTTGATCCAGTTTCGGCCCGCGTTTGTAATGATATCGTCAGTCCAGTCAAATTATTGATAGGAATGTATATGAGAATTCTTTAACAGATATAATTATTTTAGATTTTTGTCATAATGTTTAAAGTCTCAGGAGAACTATTTATATTGAATAATTTTCAGATGTCCAGTTTCGATATGCTCTGCACGATGCCCTGGCTTTCATAGATTTTACTTCTGTAAAATTTAATCTATGGAACAAAATTCCTCTGAGGCTCAGCACACATTTAATCATTTTAAATTTGACTGTTTCTTATGTGATTGTAATACTTCAGTTTGTATATTAAAATCTGTAAACAGTGATAAAATATTTACGTGCAATTATTAAAAGAATATTGAAAATAACATAAATAAATATACTCGAAATCTAATGAGAACATTTTATAGCGCCTTAATTTCACCGCGTTTTAATTTGTATAATGTCGTTTAACAATAATATACCTATTTGTGCTTTTAATGTAAACCAATTAGAGTGACAACAGTCAATGGGTTTGGAGATAATGTTTTGAGTATATTAATTACCTTGACTGAGCCAGTCACTGAATGTCGTATCCATCGACTTCTTACCCAAAGAACATGTATATGGTAATAAAGCTACAAACAAAGAGGATGTTAAGCTCTGTCTGTTACGCTATTGGCCTGAAAACACATTTGCCACTGGAAGCAATTACGAACTCCATGTCAAAATAGCTTTGCGCTTCAAATAGCAGAAGCGTACTGATGGAGCACTTTATGTACACCTACATATTAGTAATTATTGTGCACATACATATTATTATTATTATAAAATTCCTATTGTGAAGTGAAGTGTTTTTTTTTATAATTTTAATATTGAGAACGATAAGTGTTATATGTATAATAAACTAATGATGTAGATATAAGTAAAATTTGGAACCAATAAAAAATTGTTAAAAGAAAATGTACATTGGTCAGCAGTTTTATTGCCATAATTTTCTGAAAGCGTAAGTTAAAAAATGTATCTGTACTTCCATTTTACAGTTGAGACAAAAAATCTTAGATTTTCCAACAGCCTTTCCACCCATTGTTATATTTGCACTTATTAAAATAAATACCGTACTTGATACTTGATAGCACGGGCTGTTTCCGAAACTCCAAGTCTTGGCGTGTATTTTGCGTGAGGGTGGGAATGGTCTTGTTCACTCGAGCTACCACAGCTATTCGAGAAAGCCAGCAGACTCTTGATGTGGCGCACTGCTTCCCTCAGATGCTGTGTTTAGTCAGGTACTGCTGCCTATACTGTGAGACCTCAAGGCAGTCGAGGACCAGGTGGGCTGCCGTCTCGTCTGCTGCCATACAGGCTCTACACAGCGGGCTGTTGGTGATACCTATAGTAAACAGGTGCTTATTAAAGGATCCGTGTTCTGTGTAGGCGGCCGTGACTGTCCGTAGTTGTTGTTTGGACAGCCGGAGGACTTGTTTGGCGATCTTACCGTCTACTGTGGGAAGAGCCTCCTTGGCCTGCCTGCATGTTTCAATAACAATCCAGGACTGGTTGTGCTTGGTCCTGGTTCTGTTTCTTACAAGGTGTCGATAAAAACCAGAAGGAAGGGGAATAATGGGCTCGGGTCCCACCACCTCTAAGGCGGCCCCTCTTCTGGCAAGTACGTCGGCTGCGTCATTCCCTCTTGAGCCACTGTTGCCCTTGATCCATTGCAGTGTTAGTTTGTTTAGTTTACCTACCTCTGTTAGTTTCTGGTGGCATTCTAATGTGAGTGCTGAGGTGAAAGTATGGCTTTTGAGGGCTGAGAGGACAGCAATACTATTCGAGAGGATCCTAATTGATCGTTCCCTTACCTGACGTGCCATGATTGCTGTAGCAGCTAGAATTTTTCCAAAAAATTTGACCTGGTAGACCGTGTTATAAGCTCCCAGCTGTGCTGCGATATTTAAAAAATGAATACCCGCCACAATGTAATCACCCTTTAAAAGTAATTTAAAGAGGTAAGCATATAATGCGTACTCGAACTCCAATATGAACGCCTTAGTGCAGTATCCATGGGGTTGGGATAAAGCTTGAATGATGATAATAGTAATATTTCAAAGATTGTATCTTCTTGGGTTTACGGGAATTTTACACATTGAAATTAAACGGACGTTACGTTTACGGATTTTATCGCGATGTATTGGTTTCACTAAGTTATTACATTTGAAACTAAAGATCTAGAAACTACATTTTTAATTTATTACTAGCCGACGTTTCAAATTCTTTACAGGTTTCATGTTCACGGCAGACTGAGGTGATATTTGTCTTTTTCTTGAATGTGTTAGTTATCTTAAAGTACCCGAACATTTTTCAACTACTGGTGTTACTATTTACGCAGAATGAGCTCACAGTGTCCTTAGGTCTTCTGGTGACTTTGTCCTTCTTGGGTTTCATTAGCCTTATGACAGGGTCTCAAGCTGGAGGAACATTCCAACCATCTTCCCTATTGAAATTAGGGTGTTTTTTAAATTCAATAGCTTCTCGTAAAATCCTTGGAAGAAAACTGTGTTCTTTTGCTAGTATCTGCGGTTCATCAAATCGCAGGTAGTCGAGTTAGAATCGTGTAACTAACTATATGCAGTTGAAAACACTCAGTTATTTTGAAATCACTGACAGACACTTCAATTTTATTTATATGTATAGATGTAACATTATAAAGTTTATAAGAATAAAATCTCCAATATTATACCAATATAGAATGAACAACGAGTATCTGACAAGAGTATCCACTATACGTGACATTGGGATTCAGCTTGACGAGAAGCTTTTATTTGATGCTCATATTGAAAATATAACTTGTAAAGTATTTCGTATGCTAGGCTTTGTATTAAGGATCGGCAAGGACTTCAACCAAATATCGACACTATTGCTTAGCTGATTCCGCCAGATATCAACCTATTTAATATATATATAAGGCAATATGACAATGTTGTGTTCTTAGATCTAGGTACACATTATAGACCTTTGTGAGAGACTTGGAGTCTGTGCTAGGATAACCCTGTGTTATAGACCTCCAGGCACTCTCACTTCAGACAGTTGAGCACAAAAATACAGTGAAACAACAATTACACATTTGGTAGAGGTTATACATAAACAATATCTATTAATTATCAAGACTAGACTTAAAGCTTTTTAGAGCTATTAGTGAAATAAAAGATTTCACACAGCCACAAAAGGAAATATAGTATGATGTATTATCTACTACCGCAATCTTTATTTATGAATTTTTCAGTAGCGTCATAATTGAGATTATGGAGCCATTTGAACATTGGTTAGACCTTTAGTAGAATATGCTTCAGTTGTTTGAAATCCGCTGTAATCTTACTGCGGATTATATATATCAATATAATTATAAAAGTCAAATCGAGAAATTACAGAACAGATTTATTAAATATATTCACTGGCGTTTCAATTTAAGTCCCGAACTATCACCAAGCCTCCAGCTTCTGGAGGGACGGTGGGCTGAACGTGACTTACAATTTTTATACAAGATTATACGAGGGCACACGGACTCGCCTTATCTTCTCAAATAGATAAGTTTTGGATATCCGCGCCCAAATACCCGAAAAATATCTCTCTTCCATGTTCCTTACTCGAGAACTAATTATCGTAAAAATGTCTTTATAAAATAGCTTGTAACACTTATAAAAGAATAATTTGTTCCTCACCTAGCTGTAACATAGATATATTTCACATATCTTCAGCCAAACAATGTCAAGAATTATTATTATTGTAATGTACTATATATATATATATATATATATATATATATATATATATATATATATACATACATATATATATTATTGTTGCGGAGGTCAGACTGCAGTCGTTCTGTGGAAAAGCTGATATTCTGCCATATTTGGTTAGACTCGTTAGCGAACCTCGGACTCCTAGGCGTGTAAGATTTGGATGCAACTGGTATAACGCTAGTAGATCATGATGACTAAAGGCGTCTTCACACGAGCGTATTTTGTCATTCAGTCGGTATAGCCTACATTCGTTGAAGACAGGAGTTTGTCCCGTGCTAAGCTAGAGAACTAGTGACGGTCGGTAGAGAGAACGTTGGACTAACGTAATTCAATTTAGTGGTTGGAGTCTGACTACAGCTAATGCTTGGCTGTGAAAATCGACCGAATTGGTGATTTGAAGGTTTTTGACCTCCGCAACCTAAAGGGATAGCGATATTCCATTGTTTAGACTAATATCAGTTTATTTGAGGGTACTGACTCCCAGTACGACTGTCAAAGATATTTATGACAGCCGGGATCGACGGCTTAACGTGCTTGCCGAGAAACGGGGCAAGCGCTGATTAGAAATTTAATACGCACATAACTACGAAAAGTAATTGGTGCGCGCCGTGGAATCGAACCCGATACCCTTTGCATGGCAGTCCGTTGGTATCTCCACTAGGCTAGCGCTGCCCATCGTTAGTGTTGTGTGTAGAAGTACCTACAGATCAGTAATAAAAATAGTTGTGGAAACGAAGTGCGTTTATGCACATACACTAAAAAACAAAAACAAAATCCACACTTCTTGAAGAGGGCGCGGCAAGACAACACATTGAGAAAATATAAGGCATTTCTACTTAGATTCAGTATTTGACTAAAACGGTGTATGGGACTTTCCCTGTCAGGCTGTTCTCAGACTCTGCCTGCTGCAATAGGAGGAGGATGAGCGCGTAATTTCATGAAAGAAAAGCCGCGGTACTATAATTCTTGCTTCAGAATTGCTGCTACGTAATCATGACAAGAAAGTAAATAAATAATAATAATAAAATTGCTTTTATAAACACCAAATATATTATTTTAATAGTTACAACGTAGATTAAAACTGTACATCACATTTATTGTTCTGTGTAGTAATAAAAAATAGATTTGAATTAGATCGACCAATACATTGTTCGTCATGAATTGTTTAGTATTTACTTACTCCAATGGCTCATCGCCCTAAATGTGCCTTGGCCTCCAATGCGAGCTAACGCCGCCACTTCACCCGATCTTTGGCCACTTCACGCCAATCACCAGCTTGAAGCTCCCTCAGATCTTGCTCTACTACTTCAATTTTAGTGCAAGAAATATTTTTTTTATAAAATGCACGTTAATACCAGTGAGAAAATCTAACCTAATAATTACGGCATTTCATTCAAAACTGTCTTAGAGATCAGACTTATATTTGGTGTTTATTTCAAACTTAGTGATTCAGCTTTAATTTTTTGGTTAGCAAGATTGTACTCTGTGCTTTGTTTGTTATACAACGTAGGCTTTTTCTCACGTGCGTTATCATATTTATCAAGCTCTCAAATTCTAGACATAACTAACGTATATTACTGTTATCATATTTTATATAATTGTGAACAGTTTCATACCACTTATAACTGGAGAGCAAGCAATCATGGAAATATATTTAAATAATTACCCTGATAAAACTTCTACATACGGTTCATAATGGCGGTGTTATACGTAATACTATAAGTATATGTTTTAATATTTGGAGCTATTATCGTGAGATATGTTGTTCTCATCCTCGCCATTAACATTTCTGAATCAAAGTTTAATGATGCGAAACATTACTTAATGGCTGACCCCTCACATTCGACAACCTACTTCAGCCATTTAACATCAATATTTTTAACTGATACATATCGCAACAGCATCTGGTCTTTAAGAAAAACTCTTAAAGTTAAATTGCAAACTGATGACGGAACTGAAGAAAAGACAATACACGTGAAAATATTCCTTTATCATCATCATTTTCAGCCTCTTACTGCTGCTGGACTAGGCCTCTCCTTTGAAAGGAGGAATTGGCCTACTATACCACGCTGGCCAAACGGGTTGGTATAGGGTTTGTTTCAAGTTTTCCTTCTCTTACAGTGCTGTTCTCTGCATAGTATGGTCCCTCTGTTGGCTCTTACGACACCCACGGGATGATATGGGGTGGTGACATTCCGTATTCTTAATCCCTCACCACACGGATGAATTTCTTATTTTATAGTTTCTTTATACATACATAGACTCACGATTGTTTCCCCGAAGGGGTAGGCAAAGGCATATTAAACGCCCACTTTTGGCCAGTGTTTTGTTCCCACGTAATAGGTGGCGAGCCTATTACCGCTTATTGGGACATTTTGTTTGCCAGAGCCTCGTCCGTTGATCGGCAGGTGCACCACTTGCAGGTGAGGTTGGCTTGGGACCATAAGTTCATGGTGTGAACCCTTTCTTTATAGTTATATGAAACTTTTAATCATATGAGATTCAAGGTTAGTATAAATCTATGTATGTGTAAATGATAGTTTCATCGTCATTTCAGCCACTGATGGACGAAGGCCTACTTCAAGGGTCTCTACACAAAATGATAACTTACGTTTTAAATTAAAAAATATTTGGATAATTGCATTCCTGATGTATTCAATAGCTATTTTCTTTCAATTACTTCTTCTTTGCCCTGGTTATTATCCCAATTTATTTGGGATCAGCTCTTTCCGTACTCCTGTACCATACGGTTGCATCTGTGTTGGTATTTTTCAGGTTATTCTTTATGATCTGTAATTAGGTCACTGGCGGTTCTAAGTAAAAATAAATTTAGTACTTTAACGTTTTTCAGCTTTTAGTAAGTTTCACGTTTGTCTGGGTAATGGTTGCGTGCCAAGTCACTCATGAAGCCTTCATAATTGATAAGGTACGTATTTTATTTTATTTGTAATCAGAATACATTAGTGGTGATAAATTGTAAAAAAAATTAAAAAGCGGCCCATTTTCGAGCAATACATTTGATTACTCTAGCTTTGCATCATGTCATCTATGAAAAATGATTTGAAAGGCTTTTGAATTTATTGAGTGAATAAACTTAAGAATATAATTATGATAAAGAAATACAATCAATTTTTGACAATTTATCACCATTAATATATTCTGATTACATACATCTACATACATACACTCTTTCGAATTTATAATAGTATAATATTAGTAGGGATATAGAATTTGACGTTTCTTCGGAAATCTAGAAGCTATTTAAAGGAAGAGATGGCGGTATAGTCTATCTAACGAACACCTTCTGTAAATCATATAAGTTTATTTAACAGATGTTAATTGCGTCAACTAGCTAATTTTGCGTTTTGACGACGGTGGTCCGCTATAAACCAGTCGAACCATCGGAGAAAAAGGAAATATCCCTACTTAATATTATAAATTCGAAAGTGTGTATGTATGTATGTATGATCCGTTTTCAAGCTAAAACGGCTGAACCGATTTTGTTGAAGTTTTATATAGAGATATATTGGACTATGGAGACGGACATAGGCTATCATAAGTTGCAAAAATTAAACTTGGAGGGATTGCAGGGAGGGTAGAAGTTTGTACGGCACAAATTTACCTCTTGGAAGTAAGAACGCATGCGCTAATAATTGAGTGCTGCGCATGTGTTATCGTATATCTGTCAGTACTGTCACATTGCTCGTTTACTATTAAATCGGAATATGTCAAAATTCGGAGATATCTACTTTTACTAAACTCAAACTCAAACTCAAACTCAAACTCAAATATGTTTATTTCCATAAAAATGTTTAAATTTTTTGGACACGTCAGAAAGTCATACAAATAAAAAAAATACAAAGTAACTTTAAATGCATATTAACATAGTTGAGCATTGAAAAAAATGACTGTTCAGAAAGTAGAGCCTCGTGAGAAGAATCAGGCAAGAAACTCCGGGCCACTCTTTTCCACGTCTTGATTTTATACAATTTAAAAACTTAGTAACTACATTGAATTTTTCATAAGTTTATGAGCTGGTGTGTCTATAATGTTGTTGTCAATTAATAAGGCTTTTTATATAATAATATAAAAGTACTTACTAGCATAATATAGACTATAGACACAATAACTACAAACAAGCATTATTTTGATTTATTTCACTTTAGTCAAAAATGATGTTAATCTTCAACTTGAATTATTATGCCTTATTGCAGTTTATCATTAAATTATTATGTGTTAGTGCGTTTTAGTATTAAGTTATAACCTAATGTTTGGGAACATTAAATTTTATTTCACTTTATTACAAAAACCATCAGACAATGCAAAAATGTTTCGTGTTCGTGTGTGTATTTTAAAGTGATCCGAAGGTCTCAAAGTACTGTAGCAATTATTGCAGTTTATTATAAATACCCATTTTATTTCCGATTATATTTTTAGTGATAAAAGGAGATGTACCATTTGGCCATACATTATGGGCCTGGCAAGGACAAAGACGAAACCATGTGTGTTTTGAAGATAAATGACTACTCTATTAGCCTGTATATTTTTTTTTTAAATAACTTTTGGTGGAAATAAGATACGAGATATTTGAAATGGAAATTATTCCACAACTAAATATACCTTAAAATTGAATTTTAACATAAATACAATACCTAGGAGTAAATAAAGGTATGTCTTTGTGTCATATAGAACAAAAACTACATAAAGAGAGGCCAATAATAATGAATTATTACCTGTGTACTAGGGAACCTCGTACTATACTCGTCCAAAAAAACTAACCACAATCACGAACACCGCTGCATATTCTTAGCATGGGTAGAAGGTAGTGATTATTATTATTGAACTTATATTCAACTACATTACAATTAAACCCGCACGAAAACACCAATAAATCATAGCAAAACATTCATTCATCAACTACAGATAAGTATATTGAGGGTAGTAGCAACACGAATGACATAACAAATAAAAAATGTGTTGCAATGGTTTGAAAAAATATTTATACCATGGATTATAAAAAAAAACGATTTTTACCGATTTATAATTATGGAATATATAATAAATTATATATTTCTTGATTCATTTTACGAATATATTTATAAAGTAAATAAGATATATTGTTTTCTAATATAATAATAAAAATATTATATCCTTAAAACAATTTCTGCCTACCATACTTCATTTTATTTATAATGCTGGCAACTTATGACATTCATCCGCTATTACCATAGCCTATTCAAAACAATAATCTTTAAAAACTAAAATCTTTCACCGAAGCTCTATCAAGAAACGAAAACGATGTATACATTTAAAAAAATATATGTTTAATTTCAACGATTCACAACTTTCTGGCTGCTACAGGCCGTATTTGGTATTTCTCCTTTATTATTTTCCTTTTCTATAGATATTTACACAAAATGACGTCTACAGTAAGAAGACAAAGATGCCAAAAACTGGTTACGATGAGTAACGATAAATGTAATACACAATCCGAAGGACAAACTGTAGGAGTAATAATTAATTTAGCATAATTAATAAAGCATTTAGATTGGTATAGGCTATGTGCATTGTTTTATACACATTATTTTTTCACATTTTAGAGCTTGTTCCATGAAACAACTCACGACCAGACTATTCTTTCAGTGTAAGGACAAAGTCACAACCACAAACGCCACAGCGAGAAACTTAGTTTCATATTCTGATTCTTCTTCTCAAGATTCAGACGACTGCCATAATTGTGACATTCAACAACTAGCTAACCCGAACCAAAGTATTCTTTCTGATAACGAGTATGGCATAGTGGCGAGACCCGAAAAACACCAAAAACTGAGTAAGATGATAGATAATCTATATTTTTATACAAATATATCTAATATAAGTACCTCAGAGTGAGTTAGTCATAATAAAAAAATAAATAAACATTATAAATATGTACAAATACAAGTCATTGAATAAAAATAATAAAAAATACATACATATGTTAGGTTGCCAGTTCCGGTTCCGATTTAATGTAATCCAATTGAGTTACTTATTAATTTCTTTACATTGGCAACACTGTCAAACGGAAGTCGGTTGCGAGCAACCGTTGGAACGGAGCGCATTCGGTATCGAGGCTCCGGTGTGATCGGTGCTGAGTGCAAGCAGTGTGGTTTATATAAAATCAAGTATTATAAAGTTGTAAGAGTGAAGAAATATACAGTGGTACTAAACAGTGCGTTGGAGTTTTATTACATATCAGAAGTGGTAAGTACCTGCAATTCTTTTAAAAATTATAACGGTAGTTTCGAATAAGGCATTTACTAAGATATCTAACGTTGTTTAAACAAGTAATTATTAGCTGTAGAATACTAAGTGTATAAAATAATAGTTTTGAGTTAAGTATTAAAATTACTAAGCGCTTTATTGTTGTTTAAACAACTTAGTAATAGTTATAGCTTTTAAATATAATATAATAGTTTGAATCTAATATTTTCTAAATAGATGAATGTTATTTAAACAGCTAAATAATAGCTGCAGTACTATTATGGTATAACATTTTTTATACTATTTTCTTGATTGCTTGATATAGTTAATACTCTCAATTACCTAGGTACACAGTTTCGTAAGTATTGCACGTACACATTCAAGTTTATTATCAGCAAAATGTTTTATTTTTAAATAGTAATTGAAACAAATGGTTTACTGTGGTTTGATTTTAAAATAATATTCTTTAATAATGTTGGGTATACAATTTATAATCATGCCCAGCTAGCGATAAGGGACAGTTGTTGAACAACCTGCATATATGTAGGTGAACAGTTGCTGGTTGATATCAGGGAATGCTATATTATTTTCGACGGACATACAACTTAAACAATGTGTGAACATTTTGGTTAAAATCTCTTCAGTTTTGAACAGGTATCGAAGGTGTATCAATAATTGTAATTTGAATTACTTCAATTCAGTCTAGAAACGGACAGACGAAATCGAACAACTACATAGCTGGCTTTGTTTCGAGTTTCAGATAAAATGGAGCGTGCAAGTAAGTCGCAGCACCGACGTCTGGCAACCCCAGACCATGCTGAGTCACGAGCAATGCGGTCGAGTTTTGAAACCAGACGCAGCCGAAGCCGCAACCGCCGTGATAGCAGCTCTGGGCGCCGACGTAGCCGGGAGAGCGCGCGAGGGTCGCGTGAGAGCGACAGGATGCGCGCATTAGAGCGGCAGTTAGAACGTGAACGCGAGCGGCTTCGTGATCTACAAGAAGACCTGGATAGAGAACGTGGCCGACAGCGTCGTACGGTAAGCAACTTTAGAGAATCCATACCGCCTAGTCAACGCCATTCTGCACCCGACATCCATGCCGATGGTAACCTACCATCGAGAAAGAGATCACTTATCGCGGGTAAAGAAGACGACGGCCCTGTGAATCAAAAGAGTCGTGTTGAACATGGCGGCATGTCGCCTTCGTTTTCTACTAGAGATGTAGTAGATATCCTTAAATCGATTAAGAACATGCACTCCCAGCCATTATCTGCTGTGCCTGTTCACTCTAGTAATCACAAAAATATTTTACCTGATTTTGACCCCTCGTCAAAGAATCAGCGAATAGATATTTGGCTTAAGAAGGTGAACGAATGCGCAACAGTATATGGCTGGGACGACAAGACCACCATTCATTTTGGAATGCAGAAACTCCAGGGTTTGGCCAAGACATGGTATGAAAGTTTACCTTCGATTCTTTTTAGTTGGTCTGAATGGCAGGACAAATTACTTAGTGCTTTCCCGTGTGACCAAAACTATGGCCAAATGCTGGAGGACATGTTGAAACGTAAAAGTAGAATTAATGAGCCCATCGAGGTATATTTTTATGAAAAACTCGCTCTGTTGAACCAATGCAACATTGAAGGCAAGCGTGCAGTAGAATGTATTATACACGGCCTTACTGATAGGACAATGAAGTCTAGTGCCACAACCTTACGTTGCAATAATCCGGAAGAGCTTCTTCAGTTCTTAATGAGTAGTAAGGATTACACGCAGTTCTTTGATAAAACGGGTTACAGAACTAGGCCGGGTAGGGAGACTAATTCATCTAGTAATAACAGTTACAAGGAGAATAGAAAGTTTGATAGCGCGCAAAGAACGAGTAACGATTTATTTTGCTACAACTGTAAAGAAAAGGGCCATCCATTTTTAAAGTGTCCTAAGCCTATTATGAAGTGCAATAAATGTAATAGAGTTGGCCATAAAACCGAAAATTGCTTTTCTAATAAAAAGGAAGGTTCACAGGATTCAGCTCTCAAAACGATGCTTATATCTGGTATTAGTTCTTCCTCTGGTGTGAAATTTTATAAAGAAACAATAGTAAATAATGTTTCGATTAAAGGCTTTGTAGATTTCGGTAGTGAGGTATGTTTAATAAGGCAGTCCGACGCATCTCATTTAGGATTATCATACAACAATCAATCGATGGGCTTAAAAGGGTTTGGCAATGACATAGTACGTACTATTGGTAGTGTCTTGATGAAATTATCTGTCGATGGAGTAAACGCTGAAGTCTCTTGTCTAGTAGTCGACGATCAATATCTAGAAACGCCTCTTCTTATTGGGCAGTCGTTTACAGAACAACCCCACATTGCCGTAGTAAAAACCGCTAAAGAGCTTAGATTCTTTGATATCGGTCGTGAGATGCCCTTTTCGGAAGCCGAAGTCCACAATAATATACCCATAAAAGTAAAGGTTGTCGCCGATCTTGTCGTTTATGGACCAGCTAGCATTAAAGCCGTAATCGACAAAGCAGTGCATGGAAGTATTTGGTTAAAAACTATTATTGTCGGTCAGCCCAGTCAACAATTTGCTGTTTTAGGTGGCGTATATCCCGTAAAGCAGGGAATTATCAATGTTCTTATTGACCCAGTAGCAGAGTATTGTCATTTAGAAGTTGGAATGGTTATCAATCGTTGTATAGAGATTGCTTCGGTGAACTGTATTTTGACGTCTCCCAGTGACACAGTAGAACATAACTATATTATTAAAGACGCGGTTCGGGTTGGAGAAGACATTAATGAAACTCAACGAGTAAAACTTTTTGAGTTATTAGATAAATATCGACATTGTTTCGCGACTTCCTTGAAAGAATTAGGGTGCACTAATATCACTGAGATGACAATTGAATTAAATAATAAAAAAACAATTGTCTATCGTCCGTACAGACTTTGTCATAAGGAACGAGAGGTTGTACGAGGTATGATTAGCGAGATGTTAGATGCAGGGATTATAAGGGAGTCCGTATCAGAGTATGCAAGTCCCATTATTTTGGTACGTAAGAAAGATGGCAACTCTGTCGAATGAATCACGACGATATAGGCCATTTTGGTGTTGAAAAGACCTTAGAACGTTTAAAAAAATCATACTGGTTCTCCAAAATGACATCTTTTGTAAAAAAATATGTTAAAGCGTGTATCGAATGTGCATATTCTAAGAAAAATTCTACTGGTAAGGAAGGCCACTTGCACCCAATTGAAAAAGTGGGTGTTCCCTTCCATACGCTGCACATTGACCACTTAGGTCCATTTGTGAGATCTAAAAGGGGAAATACATACCTACTTGTCATTGTCGATGGTTTTACCAAATTTGTATTTACTCGACCAGTTCGAAACACCAAGACACAAAGTGCAATTAGGGCGCTCGAAGATATATTTTACACATTTAGGGTTCCAGACCGTATAATTAGCGATAGGGGAACATGTTTCACTTCACACGCATTTAAAAGGTTTTGTCTAGATAAGGGTGTTAGGCATGTACTCAACGCTGTTGCTAGTCCCCGATCCAACGGGCAAGTCGAGAGGTACAATCGCGTCATCCTAGATTCATTAACCGCTCAGAATCTTAATCGTGATGAAAGAGACTGGGATGACGTGATTGGAAAAGTTCAATGGGGGCTCAATAATACGTGTCAAAAGACAACAGGCAGAACGCCTTCAGAGGTCATGTTTGGCACCTGTATGGACTCTGAGCTAAACCCTAAGCTTAATGAAATACGCCAACAAACCCGCGAACCCAACGAATTGACTATAATTAGAGATCAGGTTAAGGATGCGATTGATGCTCAACAAGAGAAATTGAAAGAAAATTATAACAAGGATAGGCGGCCTGCTCGAAGTTATGCCGAAGGCGAGTTAGTTAAAATCACGAAGACTGATTATAATAACGACGGTAAAAGTAAGAAGCTTCTCCCCTCGTACGTAGGCCCATATAGAGTGGTTTCGATATTAGGCAATGATAGGTATAGACTAGCAGCTATTCCAGGCCTGACTGCCACAAAGAACAAACGTCAAACTACAGTAGCCGCTGATAGAATGTTGCCTTGGGTCAATGTAGCTGCATTAGAAGTTAACAATTCAGAGTCGTCCGATAATGACGAACAGAGTAAGAGCGATGGCGATAGCGAATAAAATTAGAAATAGGTATAAAGTGATTGTTAACTATAATTAGTAAGCCTTCAAAAGGTTGATTGGTTAATAGCTGTAATGCTATAATTATGTGATGTAATATTAATGTGTGTTAAATTATTAAGCTTATGTATTTAAGAGACAATTGTAGGGCATGGACACAACTGTGAGAATGGATGGGTTCACAGGTTGTCGTGTCGCACGCATTGTAACGAGAATGGATGGGTTCGTTGCAAGATGGGCGACGTGTTCTATACCCAGTTGATTAACGAATGTGTTCAGTTTGTAAGAATGGATGGGTTTACAAATTGAACTTATTCACAAACATGACTTGTAATATCTGTAACGATTACGTGAGTATGGGACTATGATTGACATAACTGTGAGAATGGATGGGTTCACAGTTTGTCTATTTCACACGCTCTTGTTATGAGAATGGATGGGTTCATAACGGGGTTGGTGAGGTGTGCCATACAAAATCCAAAGAATGTGTCCAATTAGTAAGAATGGATGGGTTTACAAATTGGACTTATTCCAGATAAAAAGGTATCCGATATGTTAAATTCGGTATAAATAACTCGTAATATATTGTAATAAAGACTTGTAATATCTGTAACGATTAAGTACGTGAGTATGGGACATTGACATAACTGTGAGAATGGATGGGTTCACAGTTTGTCTATTTCACACGCTCTTGTTATGAGAATGGATGGGTTCATAACGGGGTTGGTGAGGTGTGCCATACAAAAATCCAGAGAATGTGTCCAATTAGTAAGAATGGATGGGTTTACGAATTGGACTTATTCCAGATAAAAAGGTATCCGATATGTTAAATTCAGTATGAATATTGTATCAACTATTGATTTTTATATATATATATATTTTTTTTCTTTCTTTTCTTGTTGTCATGTACGAATATATTATGTTAAATTACGACAGTGATTGCTCGCAACTGGCCGAATGTTAGGTTGATGTACCGGGCATGAGGACATGCCCGAGGTCAGGATGGACGAATGTTAGGTTGCCAGTTCTGGTTCCGATTTAATGTAATCCAATTGAGTTACTTATTAATTTCTTTACATTGGCAACACTGTCAAACGGAAGTCGGTTGCGAGCAACCGTTGGAACGGAGCGCATTCGGTATCGAGGCTCCGGTGTGATCGGTGCTGAGTGCAAGCAGTGTGGTTTATATAAAATCAAGTATTATAAAGTTGTAAGAGTGAAGAAATATACAGTGGTACTAAACAGTGCGTTGGAGTTTTATTACACATACATGAAATAGAAGTTACTTACATATTATAATAAAATAATAGTGATAAGCGTTATGTACTCAATCATTTTACTGATTTTAGGATCCGACTAGCCCTGGAGTGAGTCTCAACGCTTTGCGAAACTATGAGATTTCGCCAGTTTTCTCTGATGAGAGTAACGTAGATCTGGGTGACGATGATCCTACCTATGTGCACGAGCCAAACTACAAAAACAGTCAGATTTTTTTTATTCCTTTGTCACGTTCCCATGATTCCGATTCTGATATTTCAAATACAGAAGTGAAAAGAGGCCGAAAACGAGTAAGGGATACTTCAAAATGGAAACAAAACAAGGCCAAACGTCTTCGTGACAGTGGCAAGACTTACACCTCCGTATCTAAGAGCGAAAAAAAGATTCCAGCTCGCTGTCTGCAGCCACCATGTACGGAGAGATGCCAACTTGAATTTTTATTTTTTTTATTTATAGATTCACGCCTGTATCCCCGAAGGGGTAAGCAGAGGTGTAATATTACACCCACATTTCACCATGAATTTTTAGGTCCCACGTAATAGGCAAACTTAAATGCGCAAATAAAATTGGTACGGATTCTAGATATCAGCTATTTAAATACTATTGGAATTTGAGTGACCTGTCTAAGCAAAGGCAAAAATTTCATAAAATCGTCCATGGTGGAAATCAAACCTAAGTACCAATAAACTAATGCAGAAAATTCCCGAAAGCCAATAAAGGATATTATTTCACTATTGATAATCGACAAATCAGAGTTTGTAAAACGTTTTTTAAAGCCACACTGAACGTTTTGGACCGAATAATATTCACCACACAACAAAAAACAAATGAAAATAACTTTTTGGAAGAAGACTTACGAGGAAAGCATAAGAATCATAAGACAATTAATCCAGATTTAATACAAGATATCGGAAACCACATAAACTCCATCCTTCGGATGGAATCTCTTATTTGCAGGGCTACTTCAACTAAAGAGTACATAGACGGAGGAAAGACGATCAAAGATCTCTATAAAGATTTCAAAGAAACACCAACTGAAAAAAGAAAAGATACAGGAAGTTACATGAATTATTACAACACCTTTAAAATTCAATATATCCTTCTTTCAGCCTAAAAAAGACAGATGTAATCTATGTTTATCTTACGAAAATTCTACGGCTGACCAGAAAAGAGAGATTCAAGAAAAATATGACCTACATCACGAAGAAAAATTACTAAGTAGGAATGAGAAAAAGGCAGACCGAAAAAATATTACTGATAATAACAAAGTCGTCGTTTACGATCTGCAAGCTGTGCTGCAGTGTCCGCGTGGTGACTCGTCGGCTTTCTGTTATAAGTCAAAACTCAATAGTTATAATCTGACTGTCACCGAGTTGTCTCAACTTGATAAAAAATGTGCCTATGACATTGTACACAGCTATTTTTGGTCTGAATCTGATGCAAAGCGTGGAGCTATTGAGATAGGTACATACATGTGTTTGGAAATATTTAGAGGAAGTTAGCAGGATCACATGGGATCCACTAAACATAATATTTTATTTTGACAATTGTGACGGTCAGAATAAAAATAAGTTTATAATGACGCTGTACATGTACGCCGTTTAGCTTTTGAATATTCAAAGCATCACTCATAATGAGGCAGATAATGCACACAGCCTAATAGAAAAAGGAGTTGAAAAAAATCTAAAATCTGGCCCATTATACACGCCAGTTCAAAACATTACATTAATTAAAAACTCAAAAAAAAAAAGTAATCCCCCAATCAAAGTCCATGAGCTAAGCTTTGATAGTATTCTGGACTTCAAATTGTTGCAACAGGAATGGGGATTTAATTATGGGACGGATGAAAGCGGCCAGAACGTCAATTGGAATGAGATCAGAGTATTGAAAGTGACAAAAGAAAATCCGTTTCTGTTCTACTTTAAGACATGATACAAGGAAGAAAACCACAGGGAAATGAATGTGCGCAATAAACGAAGGAAGATGTAGTCAGCCACTGAGATCAAGTTAAACCCTGCTTACACGGAGAGGCAGGTAATAAACGCCAATAAAGTGAAGGACTTGAAAGAGGTTATTGCAAAAAGTCTGATTCCTCCGTATTATGCCAGCTTTTATAATTCTATTTTTTAACTTAAGCACTTACTTCAATGCTCAAGAATATTTTTTGACTTTTTTCATAAAGTATTTTTTACGGATATACATAGTTGCAACCTATAAGACTAATGGTTAAACCAATTTATAATTTTTCGTACTAGTGTAGCGCTATAAAGTCTTCTACCTTGCAGTGAAAGTCTCATTTTAATCGGTTCAGCCGTTACAGAGATTACCCCGTACAAACAGAAAGACATACAGACAGACGAACAGACTGACAGACAGACAGACAGAAATGTTAAAAAGGGTTGTTTTGGACTTAGAATCGTGTAACTAACTATATGCACTTGAATAAAAATAGTAATTTTGAAATCACAGACAGATATTTCAATTTTATTTATATGTATAGATGTATAAATGAGTAGAAGAAGTAAAGACTTATTATCGCGACAACAGCGCCAACTGCCGCGTCTCATTGTAGCCTATATGTAGCGCTAACCTTGCAGTGAAAGTCTCATTTGAATCGGTTCAGCCGTTCCAGAGATTACCCCGGACAAACAGAAACACAGACAGACAGACAGACAGACGGACAGACAGACGGATAGACAGACACACAGACAAAAATGTTAAATAGGGTTGTTTTGGACTTAGAAGCGTGTAACTAACTATATGCTCTTGAAAAAACATAAATATTTTGAAATCACAGACAGATACTTCAATTTTATTTAAAAGTATACATATAGATGAGTAGAAGAAGTAAAGATTTGTTATCGCGACAACAGCGCCAACTACCGGGTCAAATTGTAGCCTATACAGGTTGTAAAAAGACCCTTAACGAAAACTGAAACCCCATATTATATCAATCATTACGAACATTTTTTACTTCGGCACCATACCTAGGAAATTACTGGTTCAGGAGATATTGATGCTCAAAGTTACTATGGAGTGTTTGTAATTAGGTACAAAATCGTTGTGATTACCATGCCAACCTGTTCTATGGATGTCCTATGCACCCATGGATAAGTAGGTATTTCGAAAATTGTACGCGCACAAATTTAATTGCGGTCTAAAAATGTGATTATTTGAAAAAAAAAAATAATTTCCCAAGTTTTATTTTCGCTTAGTATGACTTGGCATGATGTCCAAAACGAGTAGACTTCGGCTTGGTGATGGGTCTTGTGACACCCTGTATATAGCGCTATAAAAACCTCTACCTTGTAGTGAAAGTCTCATTTGAATCGGTTCAGCCGTTCCAGAGATTAACCCGGACAAACAGAAAGACAGACAGTCAAAAATGATAAAAAGGGTTGTTTTGGACTTAGAATCGTGTAACTAACTATATGCACTTGAAAAACCGTAGTTATTTTGAAATCACAGAGAGACATTTCAATTTTATTTATATATTATGTACTAGCTGTGCCCGCGACTTCGTTCGCGTAAATGTTGGAATTTAATTAGCATGACATTTATGCCAAAAGTATATAATATTAATAACTTTTAAATGTATATATATCTTTAGAGAATTTCTGTATAACATTAACTGTTTTACCACCTTCACATAGAACATGTAAATTATTTTTACCGCTCACTCGTGAACATGCCACATATAACTGACCGTGTGAAATACAACATGTTCGGAGGTTGATTCCAGCTGTATCAAGTGTCTGTCCCTACGATTTATTTAAAAAATACACAAAGGACTACGAATATCCAGCCCTGCCGAATGTAAGAGAGCCCCATTGAGTAACTCAAGAGGTATCTGAATTCAGGCTGCAGTCTCCCGCTCAAAGATTCCCACGTACGTGACAGTTTGTACGCGTCTTTTTTAGTAATAGAATTAAGTTGCCGACTATCTAAACAAAACCTTAGTTTGCCGTCCTTCTTAGGCGTTAGTAAAATAGGTGACGACCAAGGACTTTCGCATTTTTCTACCACTCCCAATGCAAGCATTTCGTCTAATTCGTCAATAATTATTTTTAATTTAGCTGGTGGTAGCCTATAATATCTTTGGCGTATCGGCGCAGAATTGCCAGTGTCTATTGCATGTTCTATTAAGTGAGTTCGTCCTAACCCGGTTTTTTCAGTAGAAATCGACTCGTATTGCTTTATAATTGACTTAGCCGTTCTTTGTTGTGACTCACTCAACTCACTAAAAGATTGCAATACGTTCGTGTTAGTTGGCTTATTTTCACTTATTACACTCATACGGATGCGATATGATAAGGCAGTAATTTAAATAGTTTCCAGAAATCGATGCCTAAAATTAAATTACTTGTAACTTCTGGAATAATATAAGCTTTCAATAAGTGGGTTTGATCGCGTTTGCACTCATTCAAACTGTGATTATTGATACGGCAGCGCGGGCAGTACTTGGACGTGACTAGAGCGACAGAGCTAGGTTTAGACTTAGGATTGCTAGGTTCGTTGTTCTCAGTGTATTCGGAGTTATAGGGCGTCCCCTCTATAGTGGCAGCGGAATAATTATTGTAGGAATTATTACGCGCTCGGTTATTAGGTTTGTGACTGTAAGCTAGGTCTGGTGCCAACGTGTCGTTACTATAATACGGTTTGCGGAATTGAGAGTTCAAACATTTCATCCGTTCGTAATTTAAACATAACGTCTGCAGTGTTGCTATACTGTCTATTGAAGATATTGACGGAGCTAGCACTGGCGAGTAGCATGGACGTATGTTAAGCAATAGGATGTCTAATTTTTCGCGTTCGGACAATCGCTTTGACGGTGACAGCCTTGCGAACAGCTGATTCATTATAGAGAGATAAATAATTATAGTTTCTGTAGCACCTTGAGTACGTCGGTGGATTTCATTTAATAAACGGTAGTTATAATCGTACGGTGTGAAATCGTCTATTAACCCTAGATTACGAACCTTCGTCGATTCGACTACGCGGGTTTGTTTAAATCGTGCTAACTTTTGCGCGCGCGTTCGCACTGCTTCCACACTTTAGCTAATTTCAGTCGACCCGTTGCCCCCCCCCGACTGACGGTAGTGTTTTGAGTGGGGTAGACAGCCGAAGCGGTAAACAGCCGTTCCAGCAACCATGGCTCGTCGCATCGACGAAGGTTAGTATTAACGTAACCTTTTGTCTTATTTAGTTGGTGAACTCCTCTTGCATTTTTTTGTTTTGTTTATATATTTTATTTGCGAAAATAATGCGACTGATGTACCTCCTACCTTAAAAAGGAAAATATAAGCCTTGTGTCCCTCCGCAAAGCGAAGGATGACTAAAAGTAGTTGCACCCAGAGCAATAAATCGTTATGCGGGGAGCACAAACTTGACGTTTGTCACAAATGTATAACTTGATAGATTTTACCAAAACTTTTTATTCATTACTTTATTTCATTCGTTATTTCTAATATTTGAAAATTATTTTTCACATTTACTTTAAAATAATACTTTAAAATTCTGATTTCATTTATAAGCCTGATTTTCTAATAAATATGCCGTTTTGGTTTATGTTAATTTATTAATTAATAAGAAGCATGTAATAAATTCATATTAAAAATAAAAATTATGCATGTTTAATTCAAATAAAACCCACTATCCCCTTTATTAAATACCGTAGTCGAAAGTACGAAGGTTAGTAATAAGCGTCGAACAATAAGGTTAGTGATCTAGGGTTAATTTAGTGGTGAGTTCTTCCCATGTAGTAAAATATTCTTTTAGGCCGCGGTACCAGTGGAGTGCATTGCCGGTGAATATTTCAGAGGCATGCGATAAAATTTTAGTGGAAGGTAGATTACGCGCGGTTTGGAATTCGGTTACGCGTTGTAGGAACGCTCGGACGCATCCCGTACCGTCGTATTTTAACTTGGACAGTTCGCTAACTCTCAAATGCTCGCAATGCAATACTGGGGTAACCCTGCCTGCGTCGAGGTAGACGGCGCAGGTTGGACCTCAGCCACAGCATCAGCTGAGCGAACAGCTGATTGCTCAATGGCGGACAGCTCCGCCGAGAGCTTGTCGAACCGGCTGCACAATTCGGTTATACGTTTTGAATACGCCGTAGAACGTTCCATCCTACGGAGTCTGTGGAATAAGTGGTTGTGTGTGAGTCTCCTAGCTAGGTTCGCGTCGTAAGAAGAGTATAAAGAATCCACTCGCTTGGCCAGCTCAGAGACGGCCTCGCTAGCGCCCTCGAAGTCCACCGCGATGGCTAGGCCCGACTCCAAAATATAATCATCTGGAATGGCTTCCAGTAATTTAGGGAGCTGCTTTCGCAGACCTAGGACAGAGGTAGCCGGCTCCTCACCTCTAATCGCGACCTCGTAAGCTAACTCGCTTTTATTTAACAGAAAGCTTTTTATGGGGTATGAGCCCATTGTGTATGAAAGAGTACCACGTAAGTATAGCACTACACACTACACTTAGTGCGCAAGCGTTCCGCCCTTACAAATGGCCTACTTTACGATTAGGCGTAAAAGTTCGACCGTTAGGACTAATTAGAAAAAAACGTTAGGGTTCAAATTTACACTAAAACATAGACAATTAGTACAACAATACGTACCGGTTCGCTGTAGCCGCACCTCCTCGCTTACAATGATGGAGACCTGCTAGATGAAAACTCGAGCACGGAAAGCGAGACAATAACCCACATAGGCGCCACTGTAACGGATTCTGGTATTAAAACGCAGAAGCGGAGGTTGTATGCGTTTATTTGCCGAGTATTGTCTCACTTCCCTTGCACGAGTATGACCGAACAATAACATGACACTGGCCTGAACACTAAGGCCTGCAATTTCCCACGCTGTTCCCTCCGGTAGCGTGCAGGCAGGCTGCTCGAAGGCTGCGCGTAGCGGTGCAGATCTTCACTGACGTTGGCTCAGCTGGCAGGCGCCAGCGGTGTGTGTGCGATGAGCAGGGCAGGCCAGACTCCTCGGCAGAGGTGACGCCGAACGCGATGCAAGGAAGTGTAGCGGTCTAGGTAGCGTAGCCCGGAGCTTAAAGTAGACCTGGAACCTGAAGGGAAGCAGCATTAGGAAAGCCACAACTAATAGAGTCAGGCTGGTGGCGTCAGCCGGCCTCAGCTAGCAGGTAGAGAGATGGGCAGTACGTTAGTGCAGACGCGGTAGGTACCGGACAATCGTTACAAGGCGACTGCTAACGCTGCTATGTTGGTGAATTAGCTGAATTTACAACTGCAACCATGGTGAGCGTATTTTGTCTGATTTTTTTTTATTGGTACTGCCAATTTTGTTTAGTGGTGGTAGTTGTAAACCATTACGCGTTTAACCTTGGAAATGTCATAATCGTTTTGGTGATATCGCCATCAGACCGTACCGAGTGTTGTAGGTTCGATTCCTACACGAGACACTGAGTTGTGGAACCGTTAGACTTTTACGGTGTCGTAGTTCCCATGGCATGATCTTATGAATAATCTTCTTTTTAATAGCTTTAAGTTAAGTTAGCTTGTGATCATATTATGCTTGCTTGCAAATAGTTTATCTTTTCTCGGTCTTACTTTATGGACTGTAATAGTAACGAGAGTGAGCGTACAGGCCGACTTGCATTATTTCATGCAAGTGCGTTTGAGTGAAACGTGCTAGTTATTGTTCCAGTGCAGTTGTAATATTGATTTTAGAACCAACACCCAGCTTCGGTTGGTTTTCTGCTAAATATAGAACAATAACTTCTGTTTAGACTGTCCTTCGCAGGGCAGCAGTACTCAAGTTGGTAGACTAATCGAATCGTACATACTAATTTCATAGTGTAAGACTGTGCGGAGCTATTACTTCTGACTGTGCTGATTTTGTGTAGAACAGCTTGTAGCTTTTATGTCTTAAATAGACGTGTGAACTGCAGTGCTGTTTAGACCTGACCATAGTCGAAAGATATTACTAGCGCCATTGTTTTATCGATTCGTGGTGTTGATAATACCTAACGGTTTTCTTTTAAACGTGATCAGAGCCTAAGTAAAAAGTGGCCCTGGTACTCGTTGTAATTCTGAGTTGTACAGACGTCTCGGTGTTGCAATTACACCTGCTTCTTCGTGTGCATAAATTTTTAGCAGTGCACATTAAAATGTTTCTTGCTCATTATTATTAGATGGCACCACTAGTAAAATCAAATTGAATTTAAAGATTTTACGCGTGAAAATTACCTACTGTGTGTTTTTAAAATTCATGTGATACGCTGGGAATTGATGTGATTGTGTACAATGTGTTGAATACTTCTAATTTGCCGGGTCTACGAACACTCGCTCTTGAGAAGGTAGAATGCGCCTTCGACCCCGATTTCTTGTTGAATCGCTACAGCTCCCTTGACAAGTTGTTAGGTGTTACTGCTTGGATAAAGCGTTTTGTTTTTAACTTTAGACACCCACAACAGAAACGACTGACACCGTTTCTCTCACCACAGGAACGACAGGAGTCCCTCACCTTTTGGATTCGTTCTATGCAATTGGCACATTTTGAGAAGGAGATTGCTATCCTTAAGTCAGGGAGATCGAAATTATCGGGAGCTTTATCTAAATTGAACCCCTTTTTGGACGATACGGGTCTCTTGCGCGTTGGAGGGTGTCTCAAGAACGCCAACCCGGGTCACGTCACCCCCTTTTGTTACCCAAGGACGGTAATTTGGTACGTTTGTTGATAACTGACCGTCACCTCAAAAATTCACATGGTGGTTGTAATGCTTTAATGGCCATTCTGCGACGCGAGTTTTGGATTTTGTCTGCCCGAAGAATTATTCGGTGTGTAGTCTTTCGCTGCATCACTTGCTATAAGCTCAAGGCTTCTACCATGCAGCCCTTGATGGGAGACTTACCGGCAGATCGCGTAACTGAGAGCAGGACGTTTGACGGTGTTGGCACGGACTTCGCTGGTCCCATTTTGGTGAAAACGTTGACACTTCAAAACAGCAAGACTGTTAAGGCCTACTTGTGTGTTTTTGTTTGTCTTTCCACAAAGGCCGTACACTTAGAAACTGGTCTCCTCGCTTACAACCGAGGCGTTTGTAGCCACATTTGACAGATTTGTATCCCGCAGAGGGCTGCCTTCCTTGGTCCGTTCTGATTGCGGCACTAATTCCAAGGGCACTTATAATTATTTGAATGACGTTGTTAATTTCCTTGAAACCAACAAGGCTGATATAGGTAATAGGCTTGCCCGACGTGGGATAAATTGGTTGTTTTCCCCACCAAATTGTCCACACTGGGGTGGTATATTTGAGGCCGCTATAAAATCGGCCAAAACACACTTGCGCAGAACAATCGGACAATCCTCAAATGTAAGGACAGATTCCTTACATTTGAGGAACTCGCAACTGTGTTTTGTAAGATTGAGGCCGTTTTGAACTCTAGGCTATTGTGCCGATCTCCTCAGATCCGAATGATTTGGAGGCCCTTACGCCGGGCCATTTTTTGATTGGTCGCCCACTTGTCGCCATGCCTGAGTACCCCTATATTGATACGAGACCTAATCGTCTCTCGCGTTTTGAATTGGTACGCCAGATTACTCAGAGCTTTTGGAAACGCTGGAATTTGGAATATTTTCACATACTCCAGCAACGCGTTAAGTGGACCGACTAGACCGATCCACCCAAGATTGGAGACCTCGTTTTGATCAAGGAAGCTAACCTTCCGCCATTCAGATGGCGCAGGGGGCGCATTATTCGTTTGGTAACTGGGGCTGATGGAGTTCCCCGATTTGCTGAGGTCTTGGTGGACGGTTCGATTCTGAGGAGAGCAGTTGCAACGTTGTCACGTCTACCAACTGATTAGCGGACCGGTAGGCCAGTCCGGGGCGAGTGGATGTTTGAAATAGAAATATTGTTTGTGATAAGTCAAATCGATTATAGCGGTTTAGTAACGTTTTGTTTATTCTATTGTAAATTTTGACTATGGTCACACTTTGAACTGTCATTCACTTTGGTTCATTGTCGGTTTCTCGGTAAAAAATTGTCTTGCGCTCACGCAGTCTTGTAATTTTGCGTTTTGTAATTGAATTATATTGATCGCCTTTTGGAAAGCACATCCTGGTAGCTTCGCGAATCGTTTTGTGATGGAAGATAAACTTGTTCTGGAAAATTCGCTTCGACAACACGTTGAATTCTTGCTAGTCCACGCCGTTTCGTTTGTCTTCTCGCGTGCTCTTGTGAAAGAAAAGTAAACTTAAAACCCTAGTGAATTGCCACAAATTGATCTGCCGTCATCGGTTTTTTTTGTGATAAACTGGTAACATATTGAACATTGTAAAACTTGTGTGAATCCGGGCACGTGTTTGATGCCCGAGGACTTCGCCGAACTGGACCCTGCGGTAGCTATAAGATACTTAATTCATCTATTTTGGCCAATATATTTGTATGATGTGTCTAATTTAGCTCAAGCCTGACATCAGTGAAGACTTGGTAAGTAAAAAAAAAATTGCGTGTAATTGTAATTCACTGTGCAATCACGGTATAAGTGTTTAGACCTTTGCCTGGGCTAGAGACTGGACGAATCTTCTGCAAACTACCCAGTTTCTTGCCAAACTCTAGAGAATGAGCAATGCAATATTTTAATGAGTTTCCTATTATTTTAACGAGTATGTGTGTTGTTCAACATGTCAGCTTCGAGAGAAAGAGTTACTTGTGATTTTCATTAAAACCTGTAATGATTCTGATCAGAGTACCTTTATTCCAACTGACTTGGGTCAGGAATAGCCGAACAACTAGAATTAGTGCTGTGCGATTATTTTCTTTTATTCCTAGAGCGAAGTGCTATAAGGTGTGGCTACCCTTGCAATGTAAAAATCATGGATACCCTTGCAATGTAACGATGGGCGACGGGAGTTGAATAGAAACAAGTGGCTCGTTTGGATGTGGTATATTAACATACATACATACATACATATCGTCACGCCTTTTATCCCCGAAGGGGTAGGCAGAGGTGTATTTCTACACCCACTTTTCGCCAGATATACTTTAGTCCCACGTAATAGGGGGCGAGCCTATTGCCGTACCGGGCACATTACTAGACTCCGTGCTGCTACTGAGAATTTCCTAACGGAAAAACCCAATAACACTTTGCCCGACCCGGGAATCGAACCCGAGACCCCCCGATCCCACGCGCACATTTATGCCGCGAGACCAACGAGGCAGTCGTATAGGGTTTGATGTCGAGTTTTCCGTCTCTACGCAAAGATGGTATTTGCATTGTGTTATCCCTTAGTCGCCTCTTACGACACCCACGGGAAGATAGGGGGTGGTGACACTTGTATTCTATGCCGTCAACCACACGTTAACTGTTTAATAAATGCAATGCTTAAACCTATATGCTAACAATGAGGTAGAGGTGCACTACACTACACCTCCCTTTATTAAGAAAAAAAAAATAGAATATTTTTTTTTTAAACAGGACACAAATTACACAATAAAAAAAAAAACAATTTGAACTACATTTTCCAATATTTCTATGTATGTTTATTGCTTAAAATCTCTATATCTTTTATTATGTAACTTATTTTTTATGAGAATAAATACATTTACTTATTGTTAACTTATCCTTTATACAATAATTTTCATTGTTGCTTGCTTCAATAATTGAAGAATGAAAATTAAATGCTTGGTTTAAAACCAAGCATTTAATTTTCATTCTTCAATTATTGTATAAAGGATAAGTTAACAATAAGTAAATGTATTTATTCTCATAAAAAATAAGTTACATAATAAAAGATAATTATAGAGATTTTAAGCAATATCAATCAAAATATTAAACTTTTCTTAAATTCTAGAGGTCGCTTAGTGACAATATGGTAGAATGCTATGATAAGTATTTAATAATAAGGACTTGATTATATTTCTACATTAAAACACAGAATAATACATTATTTTTATAAAACATAATTATTTACGTATGCATTCTTAGTCATTCATAGTTGATACATTTTCATTGGTCTCATTACATTTCCTTAGCTTTTATTTCAAAATTACATTTAAGTATATAAGTAGATAATTATATATTTAACTGGCATTACCTATCTTTTCAAATATAACAATTCTACCTTAATTCCATTTTTCTATTTCTATTCATTCGCTTTATCTCATTACCTATCTATCTTTCATATACTTACTTAATCAATTTTCATCACAATACTTTCTTCATATTATTGGTACACACATATTACTTATTTTAGACCCGGGCCCGATCATTTTATAACATTTCACTTAGGTACACTTCTTTATTACATATAAATCATGTTATTCAACTCATCATATTATATCTTTTATACCTCATATATTTAAGAAACATACTTAAGACATTTCTACGTCTCCAACAATTCTCACGGAGAAGAACTCACTTACTGCCATGATCAAAATAAAGGACTGTTCTTAATTGTACGATTATTCATTGTGTACCTTGTTTATCATTTATAAATCCTTATTCGTTCAATAAAACTTCACATAACATCGTTCCAAATGAATAATAAAGTTTACAAGAATTCTGTCGCTTTTGGGTGATCAATCCTTTACGTACTTGAATCTTGTAAACAAAATCATTCCCTACCTACTTACTATAAATCTATACCTGTAAACAAACAAAACCATCTAATTACTCCTATCGAAATCCATTTACCATGAATTAACACTATCTATTCCATAATCTCATACATTGAAATGCCATACTCATACCTAGTAAAATATACCTATCTCTCAAAACCATAAAAATCAAATGCGTATTACGATATCATAACTTTTAAATAAAACATTAATCATATAGGTACTTCAAACTGTTACAAGATAAGCTAATTATAAACAAAGTGTCGTTCTCAGTAACGAACGGTGTTGAATTTCGAGACCTAAGAATGCATCGCATACTTGCACACTTGCATCACATTGGGTTCTTAGCTTGATTCTAAAAATAGAATTCATTATAAGTAATATTATTACATTTAAATTTGCTTTTACGAATTTAATTAATAGCTTTTCCGTACTCATAAAACTATAATACTTATTTGTTACAATGTTTGTATAGGGATAGGCAAGCATTTTAACCACTAACATCTTTAGAAAAGAAAATATACTGATATAATTTTAACATTTAAACCCGAAAATTGAATTTTAATCAAATATTCAAGGAATTTAATAATTCATCGAAGTAACTTTTTAAGAACGTTTTAATTATATTTAACTGATACCTTATTCATATTGTCATTAGCGAACCTTTTATGAAACTAATCGTTAAAAACACAAAAAAATATAATCGGTTACATAATGTACGTCCTCTAAATAATAGATATACATATTATTATACAAAATATTTTAACGAGCAAACAAATTATCAAATTAAAAATATTACGAAAAGACAAAATACGATGTATAATACGATGCATAATTTTGTTTCTGTTTCAAACACAAATTTAAATTATTAAATTTACTCAATCTAAAAAAAAAAACACGTTCTGGATAGATTTCAAAAAACAATAGGCAAAAAATGGAACTTTCGAACTAATTAAGTATAGTAATATATTGTTAATACCTTTTCTTCTAAGCTTCATTTTCGAATATCGTATGAACCGCTTCCGGAGTCATCTCGACCCGAATATCTCGCGGCGCCTCTCAAAATCCATCATCAGACTCGAACAACGCCCAGCGCCAGCAAAATCCATCATCCGACACGAACATCTCCCGGCTCCCAGCAAATATTATCCATCTTACGAAAATTTCTTCACGTCCAGCATATAGCTCCAGCCCCAGTTCTTCATTTAAAGTTTTTAATTTTCTTCAGCAATTGTCATAATTTGTTTGCTCATAAGTTTTCCTCTCCAAAATTTACGCGATTTTCTTAAATATTGTATGTAATTATTTTTACCGATTCATTTTAATTTACGCCGAGCGCTGCCCAAGGGCAGCACTGGCAGGGTCGCCATGCAATGTAACGATGGGCGACGGGAGTTGAATAGAAAGTGGCTCGTTTGAATGTGGTATATTGACTGTTTAATAAATGCAATGCTTAAACCTATATGCTAACAATGAGGTAGAGGTGCACTACACTACACCCTGCTGCTCAAGAAGCTCTGCTTTGATATTTGTTCATTAAAGTTTTTAGATTCCTCTGGTTTCTATGTCGTATGACAAGAGCTTCTTGCGAGAATCTAAAAGTACTCATAGACTGTCGATTGGTTGTCTCAGAACTGTAGTCGTTGCCTCTATGTAGCCAAAGGAAATCAGTTTATCCGAAAGTAGCTTATCAGTTCTCACCATGTTTGCATTTGGTTTTAGTTTTTGTCAGTAGTCAAATCCTGTTTTGACATAGCTCATTGAGAGTATGCACGGGAGTTACGTGTGCAGTTGTGAAGTTGTAAATGAATTTGATAATCGCTTAAGATTGACGAAGTGCGGATGTTGAATTAGTCTGAAAGAACAGATACTCTATTCAGTGGGTAAACAATCAGACGAATCTTTGAAATACTATTGGTAGATTTATTTCCCTTTTGGGTAATCCTGGTGGCTAGCGCGGCCTGATGGCTGGTGCGGCCGGGTAGCCGGCGCGGCCTTATGGCCGGCGTGGCCTAGTGGCCGGCTCGACCTGGTGTTCGGCGCGGCCTGGAGGCCGGCGTGGCCTAGTGGCCGGCGCGGCTTGGTGGCCTGCACGGCCTGGTGGCCGGCGCAGTCTGGTGGCCGGCGTGGCCTGGTGGCCGGCGCAGCCTCGTGGCCGGCGCGACCTGGTAGCCGGCGCGGCTTGGTGGCCGGCGCGACCTGGTGGCTGGCGTGGCCTGGTAGCCGGCGTGGTCTGGTGGCCGGCGCGGCCTGGTGGCGAGTGTGGCTTGGTGGCCAGCATAGCCTGTATGACGCGCGGCCCGTGTGTGGCGCGCGGCCCGTGTGTGGTGCACCGCCCGTGTGTGGCGCGCGGACTGTGTGAAGCCTGTTGGCTTTGAGGAGCTTGGTAACTGGTATAGCTAAAGCCTATCTGGCTGAAACTGGCAATGAAAGTGAAGATAGTTTATTAAAGGAATTTGGTTAGACGATGTAGAGTCCAAAGACCTTAGCTTAAATGTTTTGGTTTACTTCGTTTAAAGCAAAATAATATTTTGAGAGATGCCGCGATAGTGAAATGTCAGTTTTACTTTGAGTTTCCTGATTATTGATTTTGATACTGAAACTTTGTGCCAGAGGATCAGAGCATAACTGACGATCTTGAAGAGAGCAAAGTGTGAACCTTAATACTGACGAGACAGTAGAAAACTAAGCTTACTTGTTGATTAGTTGTGTCATTCAATGTCAGAGGTTGATTTGTAGCCGTAAATCAGTACAAATCGGATTCATTACAACTGTGAAGGTAGTTGTCCGTGAGTACACGGTACGCAGACAACTCTGGTGTTTGATTGGTTGTGTGATTTACTGTCAGAGGTTGATTTGCAGCCGTAAATCAGTACAAATCGGATGCAATACAACTGTGAAGGCAGTTGTCCGTGAGTACATGGTAGGCAGACAACTCTGGTGTTTGATTGGTTGTGTGATTCAATGTCAGAGGTTGATTTGTAGCCGCAAATCAGTACAGATCGGATTCAATACAACTGTGAAGGCAGTTGTCCGTGAGTACGCGGTAGGCAGACAACTCTGGTGTTGGAGTTTCGTGGAAACCATAAAGTCCAGGAGGGACTTGGTGATCCTTGTGAGGATGCGCAGATAAATGGGTTTTGTAGGAAACCATAAAGTCCAGGAGGCACTTGGCGATCCGTGCGAGGATGCGCAGATAAATGGGTGGTATCGAGTGACTGGTTTAAGTCCTGGTTTAGTAACTGGAGTTTACTGAATGGTGCCAACCGAGTGGCTGGTTGAATGCCTGGTTTGGTAATTGGAGGTTACTGAATGGTTATGAATCACATGTAGAGCCTTAGCTATTTGATTATAACGTGAGTCTATGGTAATTGACTGTATTGTCAGTGATGCTCTGAATCCAGCTCCTATAGGAATGTAATGTAGGAGGTAATTTTGTAAAAAAATTGATTGGAATCCTAACACTGTTTTGATTCAACCCTTACCTGGGTTAAGTCAGGAGTGACCGAGCAATGTGATTCTGTGCGTGTGAAATTTTGTTACAGATTAACACACAGGGACGTGTGAAGATGGCGCGCTTCGACAGATTCTAGTGTGACGTTTGCTACAGTTGAAGAGGGGGATGACGGTTGACGTTCAACGGAGCGACACAACAACACTCACTTCTCTTGGAGACTCCGGGCGGACAACAAGTACCTAGAAACTGTCACTCGTTTCGTGTTCAGTCATCCAAAATAATTATAGTCAGTTTTGTTAATTTTATTTGGTGTGAACGTATAACAAACTGTGAAGTGTCGATACCGGCCAAAAATCAAGCAACCCGCCGACATATAGATGTATAGATGAGTAGAAGAAGTAAAGACTTGCTATCGCGACAACAGCGCCAACTACCGGGTCAAGTTGTAGCCTATATGTAGCGCTATAAAGTCCTCTACCTTGCAGTGAAAATCTCATTTGAATCGATTCAGCCGTTACAGAGATTACCCCGGACAAACAGAAAGACAGACACAAAGACAGACAGACAAAAATGTTAAAAAGGGTTGTTTTGGACTTAGAATCATGTAACTAACTATATGCACTTGAAAACACATAGTCATTTTGAAATCACAGACAGACACTTCAATTTGATTTATGTGTATAGAAGATGAGTAGAAGAAGTAAAGACTTGTTATTGCGACAACAGCGTCAACTACCGGGTCAAATTGTAGCCTATATGTAGCGCTATAAAGTCCTCTACCTTGCAGTGAAAGTCTCATTTGAATCGGTTCTGCCGTTCCAGAGATTACCCCGGACAAACAGAAAGACAGACAGACAGACGGACAGACAGACAGACAAAAATGTCAAAAAGGGTTGTTTTGGACTCAGAATCGTGTAACTAACTATATGCACTTGAAAAAACATCGTTATTTTGAAATCACAGACAGACACTTCAATTTTATTTAAACATAAAAATAATAATATAAAAAGTATAAATGAGTAGAAGAAGTAAAGATTTGTTATCGAGACAACAGTGCCAACTACTGGGTTAAACTATAGCCTATATATAGCGCAATAAACTCCTCTACATTGTAGTGAAAGTCTCATTTGAATCGGTTCAGCCATTCCAGAGATTACCCCGGACAAACAGAAAGACAGACAGACAAAAATGTTAAAAAGGGTTGTTTTGGACTTAGAATCGGTTCAGTCGTTCCAGAGATTACCCCGGACAAACAGAAAGACGGACAGACAGACGGACAAAAATGTTAAAAAGGGTTGTTTTTTACTTAGGATCATGTAACTAACTATATGCACTTGAAAAAACATAGTTATTTTGAAATCACAGACGGACACTTCAATTTTATTTATATGTATAGATGCGGAATGTTTATAGATATAGCTATATTGGACATGTATTAGAACATGGCTTTGACATTTGATTGTATAATATATTATTTATTCTAAAGTATACTTAGATTATTCTAAGTATACTTTAGAATAATCAGGAGTGCATTCACACAACTTGAGACTGAAAGTAGATTTGTGTCACCCCGAATTTAAAGAGCGCGAAGCGGCGAAGAAGCTAGTTTATATCATAAAATGAGGAAATTAACGCGAATAAAAATTATATCTAATAAATACTCGATATATTGAGACGTAGTATTCTCAGGTAGGTTGTCGGGGTTCTGATAGAAACACTGCTAGAAGGAACAGTTTTTTTATTACGTCTCACTACCGCTACATACAGTATAACCGACGAGGTAGCACTGGCCTGAAGGCTGGAGTGTGGACTCCTGCTGCTTTCCGACGCTCGCAGGGTAGACTGCTCGTAGGGTCGGTGAGCTGGCCGAAGTGCAAGCTGGATAGGCAGCTCGGTGGTCGAGGTGTAGGCTAAGCGGAGGCTCAGGCGGTGAAGCTGATGTAGGCCAAGCGGTAACTTAAGGCTCAGGCATAGGCTGGTAGATGCATGGCGGATGCAGATCGTAGATCGCAGCTAACAGCAGGCTGTGGTAGACAGGTGTAGACCGTAGGGTGAATTGTAGCCCATAGGGAGAACTTCAGCCCGTAGGGAGAACTGGAAACAGCATAGAGAATATACAACAACCGGTCAGGAACAGGCTGTCCCTAGATCGGCTGTTATGCTTAGGAGAGACAGATACTACAGACAGAACATATAGGCACACAGACAACTAGAATATGCCTACCCCCAGCGGGATTAGCTATTGAAGTAGAAGGCAGAATAATACTTGGTTGTCACTACAACCAGCAGCGTAGCGACGTCTAGGGAAAGTGACCGATTTAGAACGCGCACCCATCTTATATAGGCGGCATAGACCAATGACTCACAGGCTGCCTGTGGCCGATCTATTACCATATAAGGTAATCCTTTCTAGCGAAGCGCTCTTCGGACTAAACTGACTCCACCCACTGCGTTAAGTGGGTATTACGTACACCCACTGAGTATTACGTTACAATATATTATTACCATTACACAAAATATATTACTAGCTGTAATATACACGTCGCGAAAGTTAAAAATATTTATTCACCACAGTCATACATCTCCTTGAGTATCCAGAGTCATAACGACTAATATTGTTTTAATTTCGTTATTCCAGAACCTTGCAGAGGTACCTTGGTTTTGCACTTTATTAGTCCATATAGTATTTTTATGTATGCCGCTTAAGTTAATGGAAACAGTAGCAGATGAGCTCGATCAATTACAAGGAAATCTAGCTTATAACAACAAAAGGTAGAAGAAAAAGAAAAAACGAGTGCACGTAACGGGAACTGACGGGAGCAATATAAAAATAATAAAGAAAAATTAAAAAACAGTAACGATTTAAGTTGGTTTCGCTCTGGTTGTGTTTTGTCTACAAATTAACAGGAATAATTTAAATATAAAAAAAACCCTTTTTATATTTATATTTCACGAACGACCTTGTGATTTAGCTTGATGACAATTCAGTTTTGGTTTATTATGCTTGACGTTAAGCTACTATGACTGTTTGTTGTGTCATTTACATCAAAACGTTCCTTTGCTACGGAGAGCACGTAGAGCTATCGGTCTCGGTTCATGTCTCAGCACAAGAATCGTAAGGCATGTCGACGGCCTTCAAGCCGGCTATAAACTCCGACACTTGAGTGCATTGATCTATTACTTACAACCTTGAGTGGGTCACAGTCAAACGAAAAATATCGAATTTATGCAAGATGTGAAAATTTGCACATAAATAAAATAACAATTTTTTTTAAACTATACATTGGAATAAAAATACAAAGATATTGTATATTTGTGGCTTTATAAACCTTTCTCAATTTCAGAGCTTCAGTTAAGAAACGCTCTGTGTGAAAGCCAGAACTATATAGACGCCATCAAAACAAGATTTACTTTGTCGAATATGATACCTTTAAATTTGAGTACAGTTTCAAGTTTTCTCAATCTATGTCTTTCTTACATTATTGTTATACTGCAATTCAAATATTAAATTCAATTATTATAATTTTATTTTAATAAATTTATATTTTTAATTTATAACTATCCTAGCCTATCATTTCTTCTTGATTTTCTTCTTAGCAGTAATCTGTATTAAGATGCAATCAAGACTTTCACTACAGGCCACGAGCTCCATTTTCATTGTAACTTAATTTGACTGTTCGAGCGTCTGACCTCCTTACCTCAAAAGTATTGCGATATTTCATGGCTCAGACCCACTGGTCTAAAAATGACACTTCATTTTTAAGATTACTGGGTTCCTCACAACGACTTCTAGAGGTCTTCATGACTATTGAGCTCCGAAGATATAACGTGCTATTCGAGGCACGACTGATAACTAACAATATTAATTAACTTCGAAAAGTCATTATTGCTTGCCGTGGGCTTAACTCGAGACCCTCTGCTGAACAGACCGTTGGACTCTCCACTGCAAACTAGGCAGAGCATACGAATATATTTATATTCTGATTATAACTAGCACACTTCTTCACTGACATTATAGCCCACATTACACACATGGCATTACACTCAACACAAATCATCCGAATGAGGACCACCTACAACCGCCATCAATTCAGAAAAACAGGCTTAACCATAACATCAAATTTACTGCAGGTCATTGATCTCAACATCCCAATTACTTAACATAATTTGTTAACAAGATCAGATCGCTTATCATTCTTGAGATAAATCATCCTAGCCATATCCAAGACCCTTCCGCATCTCGCCTGTAGTGCGTATACGCTAGAGGGCGCTGACATCACCTGTCGCGCACCTTGAGTTATTGCTCAATTACCCCCGAACCTCTCTCTTCCATTCATCTTATGGTGCTGATACATTTGAGCATTCAACTGTAATGAGCACTCTTGCGAATGTTAAAAAACAGAAAAATAAACGAGTGTGTTTTAGCGAGCATTTTTGAACGTTCTGGCGAGCATTTTAGCGAATTGACAGTAAATTTGCTTTGACATTTTTGCTGATTGGAGCGTTCGCTAGAAGATCGTGCAACATTTTCGTAGCAATGTTCGGCTCTGTTCGTTATGCAGTTCGACAAATCTAAAAACAGTGACTGCTAGCTATTCTGTTACAAGTGAATGCTAAGGTGTATCAGCACTATTGCGTTCCATAGAAGGCATAGACCCGACTATAAATCTGATAGACAAAAACCGTTTCTAAAAAGTAATCTATTGCGTCATGGGAAAAGCCACCTCGCATGGAAAGTCGCGTCACGAAATAATATGATAGTTATTGAGAAAGGTGTTCCAATAAAGTAAATTTTACTTGTCGAATATGATATTAAAAGATAGTCAAAATTTCGATAAGATTTACTCTAATATTTTTGACTACGTGAATTACCACTTTAATTATTCAACAGTTATCCAGAACTACCTAAGTACTTCTGCCGTTGCTTGTGTTGAGATAAATGGCTCATATGTTTCACTTCTTCTTACATGGTTCTAAATGAAATGGATCTACATTTAAAGTTGCTAGTAGTGTTTCTACATAAATATTAATATAAAACCAAAGACCATCAACATGTTAGAGAGACGCCACTATTTTTGTATTATTTACTATATTTGGGCTAGTGACATTAAAAAAAAAATACTCTTCTCTACAACTTTTACTGCGTTAATCCGTATGCAAAGCTAAATAAAAATTATTTTTAAATAAAAAGAACCCGACTTAAAAAAACACTAAGGAACTAAAAAACAAAAAATAATTGGTTTTGGAGGAACAATTTTTGGAGTCGGTGCCAAGCCAAGTATTTCTGATCTGACTATAAAACCTCTACACATTGTTATACATTTTTTGTTGTTGATAGAATAGATAGTTTGTAATTTATTAACTTTTTGAGTAAGTGCTTGGCACCGACGCCAAAAATAGTTCCTCCAAAACCAATTATTTTTTGTTTTTTAGTTCCTTAGTGTTTTTTGAAGTCGGTTTCTTTTTATTTAAAAATAATTTTTATTTTTTGCTTTTTAGTGGTATACTAATAAAAAATAGTAATAGGTGGTAATTAGGTACATAGGATAGTGTAGGTGGTAAATGATGGGGAGGCCTTCTTTACGTGCTTAAATTCTGAAATGTAGACCTGTACCTTTCTGGCAATTTGAAGTATTTTTTTTTTGTTATCAACTAACTAGCCTAAACACGTTCGTTTCAATTCCATCATCAGATCCCGTAAATCATCCAATACCAAAGTGTTTGCCAAGATAAAACAAATGAGCCAAAACACGATGAGATTGCGTTATTGTATTACAAAGATCCCACGGCCACCTTCTTGCTCTATCATCAGAGTTTGGTGAACATTCAGCACTAAAGTCCATGTAAAGACGAATCAAACGAGCTCAAACTCAATGGGATTGCGTCATTATATTACAAAGATCCCATGGCCATCCCGTGCCACCATGCTCCATCATCAGACTCTGCAAAACATCCAGTACCAAAGTCCATGTAAAGACGAATCAAACAACCCTAAATTGTTAACCTCCTCCTTTTTTTGAAGTCGGTTAAAAAAGAGGATACTGAGCGAATAGTCTTATGTGGGACCACAGGTTACTGTCCTTTTTTAACTTCACTCCGGTGTTGTGTGATTGGTAACAATAATAAAAACGTACATCAACTTATTACAGATTAACCAACATAATACCATCAATTTTTACCATATTTCTAAGCTTGCAACCGAGAAAAATAATAAAATTGCTGATTTTTGTACTCAGTTTTCTCCATGCCGCCATATTGCGCTGTGGCGATCAACTAAGTTGAATTTGTGATTTATTTTTAATGTCTTCTCAACTTATATATTAAATTATTGACAATTTAGTGAAGTATATGTTTTCAATATTTTTTTAGACAGTTATTAAAACATTTACAAAAAAAGTGTTAGTAACTTTTGTGATTCAATTTTCGGGCGATTGCCGCTAGCCGTCCTTCGTATTTACCCGACTGCGCGACGCAAAGGAGGGTAATGTGTTTATCAGTCTATGTATGTATGTATGTATGTATGTATGTTTGTTTCTATGTGGCGTTCTAGAGACCAAATGCGTAGGCCGATTTTGATGATTCTTACGTCAATCTATTCGTCTTAACCTTGCGAGTGTCACTAAAGACATGACAGTAATCAAAAATCACCACAGCGACAAACAAACGCCATATTGTCAAAATGAAAAAAAAAATGACGATGAACTATGTCATGTGGGGTGTCGTTGAATAGGTACTTTAAAATCATCTTTATGTTCCTTTTATCATTTTTCATTTTAAATTATAGTTTAGGATATATAACGATTTAAATTTCTTTAACAAAACAATCATTCTCGCTAATGTTGTTACTTATTGATTTAAGTTTTTACTTCAAGTATAAACGATAAACAAACAAAAAAACAGTGAATAACTAAAAAGTATAAAATAAAAAAATATTTAACGAAAAACAAAAAACCCGACTGCGTAAAAAATAATTAAAAAAAAATGACTTAAATAAAAACTAAAAAAAAGAAAGAAACAAGGCCAGTAGTTTAGAATTCTAATGCAGAACAGAATGACTTACAGTCGGGGCCCCTTGGGAACATGTGATTGGTAAAATTTGAATGGGCCCCAACTGTGACTCGTTCTGTTCTGCATTAGAATTCTAAACTACTGGCCTTGTTTCTTTCTTTTTTTTAGTTTTTATTGAAGTTATTTTTTTTTTAATTATTTTTTACGCAGTCGGGTTTTTTGTTTTTCGTTAATTTTTTTTTTATTTAAATGATTATATGTAAGTATTTGTTTATTACTTTACTAAATATAGATAAGTTTCTCACAAAGTTGTCTTAGAATCCATTGTTAATAAAACATTTCGTATTGTTTTTGCTATAAATAGGTATAAATATGTTTTGTGAGTGAGAACTGTTTTCCGTCGGATCGTCAAAATGGCGCAAATTTTTCGCTGCTATGAATAAATGGTTATTGTGAAGTAATATCGGTGAAGTGTGCTAAATTAATGTATATAACCGTCGCGTCGTCTACCCGTGTCAATATTTGTGCAGTGAGAAAGGGAATTTCGAAAGTAATTTATGTGTATTTTGGAAAAATGTTTCACATGGTGTTAGAAAAAACAAAGTGACCTACATTTATCAATTTTTTTCGACATGAAAAGGTCAAGGACGCGTTTACAAAATTAGTAGGTACGAAATCGCGTCACTACAACGACACGGCGGCAACGGTACGTACTAAGTACGGTAACTTGCGGAAATGTAGTTCAACTAAATAACTTTGAGACTTTAGATTGTTTTTGTGATATATGTATCTATGTTATAGGCCTGGAATATTATTATTATTTTGTCGGTGTCGTATGAATGTAATGATGGTAACACGCGATAGACTTCGTTGACTGTTGTTGACATTATTACTTTGTAGACAAGTAGAAGAGACCCTACCACTGGAACTTATGAAGTAACCTTCCAGGGTTATTCGATGACTCTTGCTGGTACTCATATGTGAGTAGAGCTAGGCATGCCGAGTTTGGTCTCATTTTGTTTGTACATAAGAGACCCTACCACAGTAACTTATGAAGTAACCTTCCAGGGTTATTCGATGACTCTTGCTGGTACTCATATGTGAGTAGAGCTAGGCATGCCGAGTTTGGGCTCATTTTGTTTGTACAAAAGAGACCCTACCACTGGAACTTATGAAGTAACCTTCCAGGGTTATTCGATGACTCTTGCTGGTACTCTAATGTGAGTAGAGCTAGGTATACCGAGTTTGGGCTCATTTTGTTTGTACATAAGAGACCCTACCACTGTAACTTATGAAGTAACCTTCCAAGGTTATTCGATGACTCTTGCTGGTACTCATATGTGAGTAGAGCTAGGCATGCCGAGTTTGGGCTCATTTTGTTTGTACAAAAGAGACCTTACCACTGGAACTTATGAAATAACCTTCCAAGGTTATTCGATGACTCTTACTGGTACTCATATGTGAGTAGAGCTAGGTATACCGAGTTTGGGCTCATTTTGTTTGTACATAAGAGACCCTACCACTGTAACTTATGAAGTAACCTTCCAAGGTTATTCGATGACTCTTGCTGGTACTCATATGTGAGTTGAGCTAGGCATGCCGAGTTTTGGCTCATTTTGTTTGTACATAAAACTCATATGGGAGTTGAGCTAGGCATGCCGAGTTTTGGCTCATTTTGTTTGTACATAAAAGACCCTACCATTGGAACTTATGAACCTTCCAGGGTTATTCGATGACTCTTGCTGGTACTCATATGTGAGTAGAGCTAGGCATGCCGAGTTTGGGCTCATTTTGTTTGTACAAAAGAGACCCTACCACTGGAACTTATGAAGTAACCTTCCAGGGTTATTCGATGACTCTTGCTGGTAGTCATATGTGAGTAGAGCTAGGTATACCGAATAACGAATAACCCTGGAGGGTTCATAAGTTCCAGTGGTAGGGTCTTTTATGTACAAACAAAATGAACCAAAACTCGGCATGCCTAGCTCAACTCACATATGAGTACCAGCAAGAGTCATCGAATAACCTTGGAAGGTTACTTCATAAGTTCCAGTGGTAGGGTCTTTTATGTACAAACAAAATGAGCCCAAACTCGGTATACCTAGCTCTACTCACATATGAGTACCAGCAAGAGTCATCGAATAACCCTGGAAGGTTCATAAGTTCCAGTGGTAGGGTCTTTTATGTACAAACAAAATGAACCAAAACTTGGCATGCCTAGCTCTACTCACATATGAGTACCAGCAAGAGTCATCATATAACCCTGGAAGGTTACTTCAGAAGGTACAGCGGTAGGGTCTATTATGTACAAACAAAATGAGACCAAACTCGGCATGCCTAGCTCTACTCACATATGAGTACCAGCAAGAGTCATCGAATAACCCTGAAAGTTCCAGTGGTAGGGTCTCTTATGTACAAACAAAATGAGCCCAAACTCGGTATACCTAGCTCTACTCACATATGAGTACCAGCAAGAGTCATCGAATAACCCTGGAAGGTTACTTCATAAGTTCCAGTGGTAGGGTCTCTTATGTTTGTGACGTCGTGCCTCCGCGCTTGCGAGCCCCACTACGATGACGCACTGGAGTGGGGACCCTCACCCGCTTGCCGACGATATATATACCAGCGACACACGTGGTTGGCTTCTTTTTCTTCTGCTGGGACACGTCTAAGCTGAGTATCCATCCGTGGACCTGTGGAGTGTCAACTTACGACCTACGCCCTGGATAACTATCTAGCCGGTTTTTAACCAATTTTTGCCGGTTGTTAACCAACCTCAAGTGTCAGTTCTTTTATTAATCAAAATTGTGAATCTGGAATATAACGCGAGTTTAATCTGTCCTGGTGATATTTTTATTTATTTCCCGTAAGACAACCTAAGCATCTCTTTTTATTGCTCGGCGAGTGATCGATCCCGGCTATCCCGTGAAAATCGATCACCCGTGCGACATGTTCTAACAAAATCAGCCCAAACTTGGCATGCCTAGCTCTACTCACATATGAGTACCAGCAAGAGTCATCGAATAACCCTGGAAGGTTACTTCATAAGTTCCAGTGGTAGGGTCTCTTATGTACAAACAAAATGAGACCTAACTCGGCATGCCTAGCTCTACTCACATATGAGTACCAGCAAGAGTCATCGAATAACCCTGGAAGGTTACTTCATAAGTTCCAGTGGTAGGGTCTCTTCTACTTGTCTACAAAGTAATAATGTCAACAACAGTCAACGAAGTCTATCGCGTGTTACCATCATTACGTTCATACGACACCGACAAAATAATAATAATAATATTCCAGGCCTATAACATAGATACATATATCACAAAAACAATCTAAAGTCTCAAAGTTATTTAGTTGCACTACATTTCCGCAAGTTACCGTACGTAGTACGTACCGTATCCGCCGTGTCGTTGTAGTGACGCGATTTCGTACCTACTAATTTTGTAAACGCGTCCTTGACCTTTTCATGTCGAAAAAAATTGATAAATGTAGGTCACTTTGTTTTTTCTAAAACCATGTGAAACATTTTTCCAAAATACACATAAATTACTTTCGAAATTCCCTTTCTCACTGCACTAATATTGACTCAAATATCACTTCAGGAAATACCTACTAAATAAACAAAAAGTCAGTTAACTTGTATTTACCTTATAAAGATTCCCAGGCCTGTTGGTCTAGTCTAGTGGTTTGCAACATTGGCTACTAAGTCAGAGGTCCTGGTGAGATAAGCACATTCATTCCATCTGAGCCTGAGTGAAATTCTTCTTCATCTGAAATAGATATTAAATATTACCTACATTACTAAATATTTATTTAAATAGGTAGTATCTCACATGTTTGGCTGACATGGTTCAGGCGTTGCGTAGTTTGGTGAACCGTGTAAGTATATTGAACTTGCAGATGTCCCAAATATAAAATTATGTATTAATCAGTTCAAGGTATAAACCAGTATTACAGAGCTGTTTTAGAAATTCTAACAGTCATGCTTTATAAACCTGCCATTAGCCACTTTTCAGTTTTGACTCATTTTTGTTTCCTAAACTGAAGTGCCACATGGTGTAAGTTTTATGTACCTGCTTGTGGTAATATGATGTATAATCATTGATAAGCATACATACTGAACCTGTGTAATTTTTCCATTGTAGGTACTTAATGTATGTGTGATTAGCTGTGCTCTAGATACATTAATGATTATTCAGAAGCACACATGCAGCATTCCAGTTGGGTGTTGTTGCTTATTGGTAATGTTGCAAATTATTACTGCAATTGACATATAATCTTTGTATTTAGATCTGAAAAAAGGTATGAAATAGGTACTTTAAATCACTGTCTAGCAGTCACTCAGTACTTATATTAATTGTGTTTCACGTAATTGAGCAAAAGCAAACTAACAATACTAGAATGTTACAAAGAATTAAGTGCCTTAGTACCTACTTACCCATCTTAATATCAGGTTTAACATTCTGTTGTGCCTATGTATACTTACACACTTTTAGATTTTATTTATTTTGTGTACTTTTTTAATTAGATGTAATCGATGTTGTCAGGTACTGGTGATGATAATATTGTGTCATGATTATAACATAAGTAATGTGCGGATTGAAATGTTACAATTTTATTATTAAATAACCATAACCTTTGTTTGTTTGACGCGCGGCAGGTAGTTTAAGTTTAGATAGAACTAGAACCGCTGTTGGCGTCTATGTACATCTCGCTCTCTAAGGCATTGTCTCTTTTCAACATTGTTATTGTTTGTCACAGTTCAGGATAAAATGATTATGTAACCTAGTCGTTTGTTTTGATATCGATTTGTATCGATTAAGTAACGTGGTCGTGTATCTGTCATCTGTCATTTCTTAAGTGTCAATTTTGTCAATGTCAGAAATGAGCCCAAAAGTGCATTTATTAATGTACTTATGATATAAAAACAAATATTGTCTTTGGATTTTCGTTTTTTTTCTTTGTTTTCTGTTTTATGTGTAAATGTTATATTCTTACCAATTATATATAGTTAGTAAGTAGTGCTCTCTGGTTTTGACGTCCGCGTCTAATAAGGAGCCAGTTGAAAACCAGCGCCGGGCACATACAAATGTCCGGCATTATGCTGAACTGGCCTCCTATTTTTGTACAGACGACGGGCGTGAAAGTTTTTGTTATGTTATAAACAATGAGGAAAATAACATATTAGGATAATATGTTATTTTCCTCATTGTTTATATAATTATGTCCTTCGTCTGTTATAAAAATAAACGTATTTTTATTTTATTTTATTTTATAATAACCCTGGAAGGTTACTTCATAAGTTCCAGTGGTAGGATCTCTTATGTTCTAACAAAATCAGCCCAAACTTGGCATGCCTAGCTCTACTCACATATGAGTACCAGCAAGAGTCATCGAATAACCCTGGAAGGTTACTACATAAGTTCCAGTGGTAGGGTCTCCTATGTACAAACAAAATAAGTCCAAATTCGGCATGCCTAGCTCTACTCACATATGAGTACCAGCAAGAGTCATCGAATAACCCTCGAAGGTTACTTCATAAGTTCCAGTGGTAGGGTCTCTTATGTACAAACAAAATGAGCCCAAACTCGGTATACCTAGCTCTACTCACATATGAGTACCAGCAAGAGTCATCGAATAACCCTGGAAGGTTACTACATAATTTCCAGTGGTAGGGTCTCCTATGTACAAACAAAATGAGTCCAAATTCGGCATGCCTAGCTCTACTCACATATGAGTACCAGCAAGAGTCATCGAATAACCCTGGAAGGTTACTTCATAACTTCCAGTGGTAGGGTCTCTTTTTTACAAACAAAATGAGCCCAAACTCGGCATGCCTAGCTCTACTAACATATGAGTACCAGCATGAGTCATCGAATAACCCTGGAAGGTTACTTCATAAGTTCCAGTGGTAGGGTCTCTTTTGTACAAACAAAATGAGCCCAAACTCGGCATGCCTAGCTTTACTCACATATGAGTACCAGTAAGACTCATCGATTAACCTTGAAAGGTTACTTCACTAGTACCAGTGGTAGGGTCTCACCAAAACAAATAAAATGAACCCCAACCTGGCATAACTCGGTCTAATCTTTTATGAGTTCCAGTCGCAACACTTGAACGGGGTGGTATACCATCAGTCCAGATTATCTTACCAGATTTCAACGCAAGAAACAAAATAATATCTAAATACCGAAATATATCCTGACTCAACATAACGGAGAAAATAAAGTAATAATGTCCGTATAAATAAAAAAAATAAGAAACATACCTTGTACGTAATTCGCACAGAATACGAGAAGTATCAAATTGATTTTAGCGAATATTTTGTGTTCGTATATTGCTTTTTTCGACTTCGGGCTGCAGCGACAAGCGACATAGAGTCCACTCCCGACGGCGCTCAAGTGCAGACTGAGATCTCATTGCTAGTAGTGGGCGTTTAAACGAAAAGCTGTAAACACAATCTGCTTATCAACATAAGCATTAGCGCTCGTTTATAAGTACAGGCCGATTTCGTTTAAACGGAAAGCAACATCACAAACTGTAACGCTGCCGCTGGACGCTGCTGGCGGCTGGCGTGTTGAACGACAACGATTGGCGAACGTTAGTTTGGCCGCAGTGCTCACTGCTTTTTTAAAGTAATATTGAAAATGAACTCAATGCATGTGAACATAGAGACTAATATACAAACAAACACATCAACATTAGGATTAAGCTACTAAATTACGAGTTGTTTGTTTACGTAATAATATTTTAAGTAAAAAGTATTTTGTTTTTAGTTGCATAAACTTTCGTTTAAACGATTTGTTTTTTCTTCAATGTATTGTTAGTATGCTCTTCGCGGCCATTACGTAAGTGCATACGTACGTAAATAATATAAATTGGAACTTTTACGTGCGAAAATTAAACCTGTGACTGTCAATAGTAAAAAAAAATATATATTAAATTAGTTCACAAGCGGGAAGCGGCAGCATGTCCGTTTCACAGCGAATTGCAAAAAGCGTTTTAAGTGAAAAGCTTTTTCAAAAGCGCGCTTTTCTATATAAGTACAACGTTGTAAGCGTTGTTGAAATTAAGCCGTTTATCACACTCCTACTCATTGCAGAATTTGGATATATAAATCAAGAAAGTGGCTAAATAAAACGACCCTTATTACCACACATTAAGACACACGTATGCGAGCAAAATAGAAGAAAAATTTAAGATGATTTTTTTGCTTATTTTGAGGCAATTTACAATATTTAGAGAAATATTTTGTGATTGTTTTTGAGATGACTATATTAACTACCCTATTCTAACTTTGAAAATCTAAATAAATGTAAAAATAGAGAGGAAATTGTACCCAAAAATAGCAGTATATGCCTATTTTTGATTTAAGAGGCAGTTTCGAATCGATTTTACATTAATAATAATTAAATATTTTTTATTTATTTCCAGATTGATTTATAGATAAAAAAGTAATCAATTTATCGTAATCATTAGTTTTATTAGTTATTATCTAAAATTGTCGTAAAATGTACCGGAAATGTGTGGTTTTTTGATACATGCGTAAACGCGTCCTTAAAGGTAAGCTATTTTAATATAATTCTCATATAGAGTAACTTCTGAACTGTATACGGTTTAAAATTTACGTCAGATAATTATACCAAACGCGAAAAAATTAAAGTTTCATAACCTAGGATCTTATTAACGTTACATCCTCAAAATGGCTGGACACTACCGGAGAAAATGCATTTTAGAGCGGGGCATGCGAGGGGTTAAGAATAGATTCCAAAAAAAAATCCGATTGAGGACAACTGTTGGCCCTTTACAAAGGTACTAATGTATTTTTACATTGAGTAATGTTGATCTTTGGTAGTCGTCATAGGGCGACAGTAACTTTTAAATAAACTGACACTAGTTTAAACCATGGAATATCGCTATTCCTGCGGGTTGCGGAGGTCAGACAGGCACTCGGTCCGTGGAAAAAGCTAATATTCAGCCAAATCCGGTTAGACTAGTAAGCCATATATAATATGACGTTACTTCAAGTACATCACAATCACGTTACATCTACAGAGATTATAATAGGCGGAATAATTCAGTGTGTCCGAGCTTCAGTATAAGGCGGCTTAGAATCGCATGAACATTTAACAAAACGCGACCCTTGGACACCCAACCTAATGAAAACATGCCCCATAATAGATATTTTAGGATTATTTTAGTATGTTAGTTTTGGCCGGCTTGCTAGTGGTTTTGGAACGTTAATGAACTAGAGGGCGCTACTGCTGACTGTACCTAACTAAGTTTACATGTTCTGGGTCGTATTGCTTGTAAAAATAGATTCGACTTGATTTAATAAGGCAACCAGGTTTCGTATTGATAGAATGAATTGATGGGGACAGAAAATATACGAGGGCGCTCGATACGATGTAGAAGAAAATACTTTTGAAAATAATATGGGACCGAAAAGGGTAAGTTTGGATACAGTGTTACACAGGCCACAGTGTTGCACTATTCGGCATCTCTGAAATAAATTACTCTGTGTGGTCACACTGTATGAGAAAATGGCTGGGCTACGAGTCAAGCTTTATAAAATTTGTTTGAATTTATAAATTGTTCTGATTTGCGAATGAAGAATTAAGTAGACTGTATTTCTGAATGATGAAATTGGTGGAGGTTGAGGGATGTTTTAAATTGTATATAATGCGGTATAAGAAGGTAACGGGGTACAGGAAAACGGGTTAATAGAGGAAAGTTTTTCTACCTTGTTGGTATAGAGTTTCTTGGCTTGAATTTGCTGGAGTTCCTGGTGCAAATTCTTGTGATCTTCGCGGCTGTGATGCAGAGGGAGTTTAATGGCTGCGTGCACATGTAAACTATTTCCATGGTTTTAAAGTCACTTTTGCAGGCCTGCACATAAACACTATAAAATATTTCACGATTGATTAACTTTCACAACGAAAATCGCTTCTGTGTTTACATTACTTTGAAGATTCTCCTGATAAATGTGGACGAGACTTTGTCCTGGGTACACTACGGCCGACGAATGATGGCGGGTCTGAAGCTAGCCTTTGCGAATTACCGCGCATGTATACTCATGTAGAAAACTGTTATTGCCAGAATTTATATACAAGTATTATTTTTTTATGAATATATTTCACCTGAAAATAGTGGCAGATATTTTAACCGGAACATACACAATATTAAACTAAGGTCTAAAAACAGTACTGGATACGATGGTGTATCAACTAGGATACTGAAAACCGTGTCTAATAAAGTATCAAATCCAATAAGCCACATAATTTTCGGTATTATGCAGGGAGTAGTTCCCACGGAATTAAAAAGGACCATATTAAAACGGCTCTTTAAGAAACATGATAAACATAGTATGACTCGTTACAGACCTATAGCATTGATTCCAGTCATATCAAAAATATTTTAGAAGGTTTTCCATGAGCCTGTTGCACAATCGGAAACAAAAGAAACATATCTGAATGCTGCAGTATTTTTCTTTTTCGAAAATTGCGTTGACAAACATAGGTCGATCGGATTTTTCTTTAGGTAGACACATCTTTTAAGCCGCAATAAAAAATTCGCGCGTGTTGTGTTCCAAATAAGTAGGTATTTGGAACATGACACGCATGGTATGCACCCATGATTACCATGAATAAGTATCCATGGGTGTATGGGACCTCCATAGGTCACTATCTAAAGATATATGTTTTATATATTTGCATTATGATGAAAGTTTCATGACTAAAGTTGTAGAGAATATTATTTGCAACAAAAATCTCGTTCACATATTCTTTGTGCGGCCAATAGTTTACCAGATAATCAAGGAAAACTATCTGCATCTGCACTCTTTCAAGATGGCGACCGAGGAACAAGAGTACGTCCCCATAAATTTGAATCAAGCTTTACAATAGCCCTTCGTACACATCTGTAAAATAAAATTGCATCGTCTGATAAATGCAACCCCAAATGTAACTTTTCAATGGACTATAAATACTTTTGTCATCGTCTGTACTTAAGACAGAAATAGTAAAACGAATACTAAGGTGTGACAGAGACACATTATATCGCACCGAAAACTTCAAAAGTAAAAAAGAGATGTCCAATATACGTGTTTGACGCTCAATTTAATCGATTTTTATTGATATCGATTAAAATTAATTAGAAAGAATGTACGTGTGTACAAGCTACGCTGTACATTGACCCTTGCACATGCGTCACACTTTTACATTCATGTTATGTCAGCAAATCATTTATTATACTTCACTCATAAAATAGCATTTACATTTTAGTAGCAATAAAACCTTAGAATCAAGTACTTGTCTACTCATTTAACATTTTAGCAATTTAGCATTTATCGTTGGGATTCTATCCCAATATATGGTCCTTCGAGCCGGATATAATCCATCCCAGTTGAGTTTGTTGTGCAACTGGCTGGGAAGGATTCTCTCCCTTTATCAATCCTGATAGTAGTATAATACCGTAGACATCAGCGCTGAGCAATAAGTCTATTGGATTGCTATTGTAGTACTCGGGATCGGCTAGCTTCAAATTTTCGACATGTGACCAGTTTGGTCGAACAAATGACTTCGTAGGTAAGTTGCCAAGTAAACTGTCCATGACAATAACATCCGTACTAAACGAAAAGTTGTTGCATGTCGATGAGCAGTGAATGGTAAGCTTTCCCTTACATTTGTTTTGCTGTTCGCCGACACCTACCACAACACCGTTGCATCCAGATTTTTGTAAACCTAATTTCTTTACTGCACATTCCTTGATAATTGATACCTGTGAACCTGGATCAATCATAGCTCTCAAAATCTGATATGTTCCGTCCACGGCTTCAACCTTGATAAGCGCCGTGGCTAACATAACTTCAGATTTCATTGCATTCACAGATACTTGAGCTGATTTTGGCATGCTTGCATTTTCCTCATTAGCGTTCAAGTCGGTCTTAACGGCGTTGCTAGCCGGTAACGACCTCATTTTAGAAAACGCATCATGCAATATTGAATTGTGCATCCCATCGCATTTGCGACATCGTTTGGTCGAGATGCATTATTGTCCATTGTGGTCGAATAAGCAATTTTTGCACACGTTTAATTTCGCAATTGTTGTTAACTTGCTCTCATTAGTCATGTTTAAAAATTTGTTACAATGATATAGGCCGTGTTGTTGACCGCAGAATAGGCACTTGACTGTTGAAGACACGTGCAATGATTTCGAGAATGATCTGCTATTGTTGTTGCTATGCTGATTATCGTAGCTGCTGTGGGCTTTCATACCTATTTGCTTGATGTTAGGGGTCGTTTTTTGTGTAGAATTTTCCTACGCGACGACTCTAAACTCGTGAATTTCATTTCTATGAAATCGAGAAATTCCTGTAATACGGGTAGCTCCCTGGCGTTCTTCAAAGACTGCACATAGTCCCCGTATGTTTCTCCATCCAATTTTTGCGCCAGTAAATGCACCAAAAGAGGATCCCACGTAGTGACGTCAACACCTAGATTCCTAATGGCGTGAATGCTTTCGAGGGTTACATCATGAAGCTTCTTGATTTGAATTGATGATTGTTGTTGCATGCTAGGTAATCCTAACAAAGTATTGATAATGGATGTAAAAATAAGCTTTTTATTGTTGTAGCGGTGATTCAAAAGCTCCCAACAAGTGTTATAGTTTTCTGAGCTTATCGGAAGATGCTGTATGATTTTTTCTGCTTCGCCACGTAACTTCCCTTTCAGAAATTGCATCTTTTGTGCATTTGATAGGGAAACATTGCTATGTATGGTCTCATTGAATAAATCCTTGAATGAGTACCACTGCTGATATTTGCCTGTAAATACTGGGATATCCATCTGCGGAGTACTCTGCTCTCTGTGCGACATTGACCAGAGCTTCTTGCTAATAGCTCTTTTCATGCACATATATGCCTTTTCATTTTCATTGTAGATCAGGTCATATCTTTCATCTACACCGCACATTTCCCCATCGATCTCCCAGTGAAGTCCATCGACCTGTTTCCATTTCGAATTCAACGTTTTCAGAGCGTCTTCCAGCTCCCATTTTTCATCGATGGATTCCAGCGTGATGTTACTCATGGCTCTTTTCAAAGCCTTTATGTTCGCTGCTTGTTTTCGTAACATGTCATCAAGCTTGCTGGTGGACTTGCGTGACACCATCACTTGTCTTGGGCTTGGGCCCGCCTTCTCCTGATCATGCTCTTCAGCTTGATAACGTTTAGTTGGTGATATATTGATATTTTGGGATAGAGGAACCTTTTTTGCTGCTAATGTTATGCTTTGCTCAGTAATTAACGCCTTAATGCTATTATAAAGTTCGCTAGTTTTCTCATGCTCATTATTCTTAAAATAATTATGCTCCTTGTTCCCATACGCACAGATACGCTTATGGTTGTTCTCATATTCTACCCAATAGCCATCGATTAATTCCAAACGACGTTTGAAATAATCTTCCGACTTCCTATCCACACTATCCTTTTTCAGGTTAATCTGTAATTTTTTCATCGCATCGCTAATCTCAACTTGGGAATCGTAAAGAGCCTCCATAATGCTAACTGATATATTTGCTTATGACAAGTAAAAAGGAAAGATCTTACTTGAATTCCCCGTAGCTTACGATTCTGCTGCTATGCCAGGACAGCTGCTGATGCTGGCTCCTTGCTGACGGCAAAGGCTTGCTGCTGACGTCTTGATTATTGCTTCGTTGAGAACTGTTGTCCTCACAGTGCTAGTTCGGTGCCCGCGCGCTCTCACAAGTTTCGGTGTAAGCTAACACTAGTCGACTCCTTCCGGATGGAGGACTTTAAACTCTCGAGATCCCGCACGGTAGCTCGTAGGACCATATATTGGGATAGAATCCCAACGATAAATGCTAAATTGCTAAAATGTTAAATGAGTAGACAAGTACTTGATTCTAAGGTTTTATTGCTACTAAAATGTAAATGCTATTTTATGATTGAAGTATAATAAATGATTTGCTGACATAACATGAATGTAAAAGTGTGACGCATGTGCAAGGGTCAATGTACAGCGTAGCTTGTACATTGACCCTTGGATGGATTATATGCGGTGGAGGATAGATGACGTCATACCGATGTAATGTCGTCTTGAACAATATTGAAGACATTCAGCGCTTCTGGGAGATAGAAGACATTACCGAGGATTCAAACATGTCATCTGAAGATCAAGAATGTGTTGACTATTATTTAGCAACCACGAAACGACGTGCCGATGGACGGTATAAAATGAGACTGCCTCTCAAATCAAACATCAACGAGAAGTTAAGATCGTCTAAGGGATTGGCAATAGCACAGCTTCAAAGTTTGGAAAGGAAATTTACAAAACAACCCGAATTAGCAGAGCAGTATACATCATTTATGCGTGAATATCTAGCTTTAGGTCATATGGTTCACAATCAAAACAATAACAATGAAACAAGATCCTGTTACCTACCGCACCACGCCGTACAACGCGCCGAGTCAGCGACAACGAAACTTCGTGTTGTATTCAATGCGTCTGCCAGAACGTCTAGCGGGTACAGTATCAATGACCTAATGTTTAAGGGACCTAATTTGCAACAAGATCTGCTGGAACTAATTATCAAATGGCGTCAATATCGCTATGCATTTACAGCAGATATTGAAAAAATGTATAGACAAATTATGGTCAACGAAACAGATCAGCAGTATCAACAGATTGTGTGGCGAGACTCTCCAAATGAACCCATTAAATCATATAAGCTAGCTTGCGTCACATATGGATCGCGGCCAGCACCTTTTCTGGCACTAATGACCTTGCGACAGTTAGCAATAGATGAAAAACATCACTATCCGCAAGCCTCCAAGGCCTTGACCGAATCCTTCTTCGTAGATGACTATATAGATGGCTCTCATTGTATTCCAAGCGGTAAATTACTTATATCTGATTTAATTAAGCTATTACAATCAGCTGGGTTCAATTTAAGGAAATGGTCGGCGAATCATCCAGAACTGCTAATGACGGTCAAACATAACATGAGCCATGACCATGGTAACGTTAATTTCAACTTTAAAACCGAAAATACATCGAAAACCCTTGGTTTGTGTTGGAATTCTGTAAACGATGAATTCCACTTTAAATATCAATTGGAAAAGCAACATCCGAAGCTCACAAAAAGGATACTTTTGGGTGAGATATCAAGATTGTTTGATCCTTTGGGATGGCTAACACCGGTATCAACCAAACTCAAACTACTATTCCAGAAATTATGGTTAGATAATTTAAGCTGGGATCAAGAAGTACCAAACAACATCAGCCAGGAATGGAACACGGTACGAACAAACATGCCACACATTAACCAATGCACTATACCGCGGTGGATCGGTTATCAACCTAATGATGTCATCGAATTGCACGGCTACTGCGACGCTTCGACAAAAGCGTACGCTGCAGTTATTTACGCGCGTATCAAAAGGCAAAATGAAACATCCGTAATTTTACTTGTCGCCAAATCTCGGTTAGTACCGATTGCGAAATCAATATCTCTGCCGAGATTGGAATTATCAGGTGCACATTTGCTAAGCAGGCTTATGAAGAAAGCCATCAGCTGTTTAGGCGAACATGAGATACGCGTGTTTGGTTGGTCAGATTCCATGGTTGTCTTGGGATGGCTGCAAGGCGATCCAGGACGCTGGAAACCGTTCGTAGCAAATAGAACTAGAAGCATTACTGAGATCATAAAACCGAGCTGCTGGTTGTATATAAAATCAGAAGATAATCCAGCAGATGCAGCAAGTAGAGGCATCATGGCCTCTGAATTAAAGAATCATCCCTTGTGGTGGAACGGACCTAAATCGCTGAATTCGTTCGATGAGAGGTTGGCGTTATCAAAGCAAACGGGTTTCACTACAGATCAAGAATTGAAAGTGAAATGCAGTCAAGGTCAACAATCAGCCGCTATCACTCAGAAGCCTGATACCGAGAGCATTATCATGAAACTGCTAGAAAAGTACAGTTCCTTAACGAAAGTCACCAAGATTATAGCATGGTTATTACGAACAATAAAAATAATACGATTCACGAAGAATGCAGCGTCGGCGAAACACAGGACATTGCCTTCATATATCACCTTACGTGAATTACATAACGCCAAGTTGTTATTGATTAAACATATACAAAGAACTATGTTTTATAATGACTACGAACATCTTAAAAGGCATGGTAAATTATACAGCAAGAGTAATTTACTAAAATTATATCCATTTATCGATCGAGAGGGTGTCATACGTGTAGGTGGACGTTTGGGTAAAGCAACTATGCGCATGGAGATGAAACACCCAGCCATTATACCACATAGCAGGTGAACGTTATGTAGATGTGATAAGGTCGACTATCGCTTGTTTTGGTGTACTGCAAGAAAACTACGTGTATTCACCTCGAATATTTATTTGCAACTGACGTACAAAAATGACACATTTACGGACGCAACATGCCGCCCACCAAAAGGGATATAGCCCTTTTATAAAACAAACATTTACATAGTATAACCTAATAGGTACAGTACCATCTTTACTATAATTAGTTTAAACAATAAACAAAATAAATAAAAAACTGTGTATGACACTAAAATATGCAAGATAAGACCCTTTACAATTTTACTCAACCTTTGTATCTATTGGTAAATGACATAATTTACTGACACACCGCTTAGTTATAGCATCTCCAGTTTTTACACTGTACACACGAGTACTACCATCAGGCCCTGGATGTTTTGCCATTATGCGTCCCATCAACCACTTACCAGGTGGTAGATTATCTTGTTTCACCAATACAATTTCACCGATGTCAAATTCATTTCTTTCTGTTAACCATTTAGGCCGTTGTTGTAGTCTGGTGAGATATTCATTTTTCCATTTATGCCAGAAATCACTCAACAATTTTTGTACATATTGCCATCTAGCTATATAACTGACATTGACTTCACGTAAGTCTGGTGCGGGAACAATAGATGTGGGTTCGCCGATTAAAAAATGTCCGGGGGTTAATGGGCTTATGTCATCAACATCTGAGTCGTCTATTGGACACAAAGGGCGAGAATTCAAACACGATTCAACTTGACACAAAACCGTCAACAGTTCTTCATATGTTAGCGTTGTGGTTAAAATTCTTTTTAAGTGGAATTTTATGGATTTTACACCCGCCTCCCACAAACCACCGAAATTGGGGCTGTACGGGGGTATAAAATGCCACTGTGTGCCGTCTTGCGCCAGTGAGTTGGCTATGTCGTCCCTGAAGTTGAGACGCGCTTCCATCCAGGCATCCACCAATTCTTTATTTGCGCCAACAAAGTTTCGCCCTTGATCGCTCCACAAATGAGAACAGTGACCTCTTCGTGCAACAAACCTTCTGAATGCTGCGATAAAAGATTGTGAAGTGAGGTCTCCAACTAATTCAATATGTATCGCCTTGGTGCACATGCATATAAAAATTGCAATGTATGATTTGACGGTTCTAACGCCTCTTCCTCTTGACATTACTATGCTGTACGGACCGGCGAAGTCAACTCCACTGTGCAGAAAAGGACGAGCAGGAGTTACTCTTACCTTGGGTAAGTCTCCCATTATCTGATTTCTTGACTTTGCTTTAATCTTAGCACATATTAAACATTTATGTATATAAGCCTTGACAGCATTCTTTGCTTTTATAATCCAGTATCGAGTTCGCAGGTAAGACAACATCAGCTGGAGTCCTCCGTGGAGAGTTTTTTGATGAGCATCGGCTACGATGAGTACGGTAAGTGGGTTTTTATGACTTAGTATTAAAGGATTTTTATTTTCAGAACTGAGATTGGCATGCCGCAATCTACCGCCTACTCTAAGTAGGCCCTCTTCATCCAGGTAAGGGTTTAAAGATTTCAAATGACTTCTTTGCTTTACTGCTTGAACTTTCGTTATTCGTTCAATATCCTCATTAAAATCCTCAATTTGTGCCCTTTTTATAAATATTTTTAGTGCCTTGTCAAGTTCTTCTACTGTTAATGCCTTATCTATATTATTCCACTTTTTATTGTATAGGAATCTTCGACAATATGCAACAACATTCGTCAACTCGGTAAGTGATTCGAATGTATCTACCTTAATGCTGGTTTCAGTTTCATCTTCCGTGTTTAATGTGAGAAATATTGGGTTGCTAATTTTCCTTTGTTCCAGAGTTGTCACCGTAATGTCCGGTTTGGTTAAGTCTAATCTTTCTTGTGACAACCAGTTTGGTCCTTGCCACCATAATTTGTTCCTTTGTAAATCAGTGATCGTGGAACCTCTTGATGCAACATCAGCTGGGTTTTCCTCTGATCGAACATGGTGCCACCGGTTGTTCTTTACATGTTCCAGAATATCTACGACCCGATTCGCAACAAACGGCTTCCACCGACCAGGTTCTCCAAAAAGCCAGGCTAACACAACTGACGAGTCTGTCCAGGCGTATGTCTGCGTGGGTGGAATTCTCATGGCCTTAGCTACGTGATGTAGAAGCTTTGCCATCAGGACAGCGCCACAGAGTTCCAGACGTGGTAATGTTACAGTCTTCACAGGTGCTACCTTTGTACGAGCGGCCACTATGCTTACACTGATGGACCCATCGTGATTCTCGACTCGGCAGTAGACAACACCAGCGATAGCATGCATGGACGCGTCACAGAATCCATGAAGCGATACTTTGTTCTTAGCAGTTTGGTAACTATGGAGCCAGCGGTTTACTTTGATAGTGTTTACGTTACATAAATCTTCTCTGATTGCTATCCATTTGGTCTCTAATTGCTTGTCTATTTTATCGTCCCAATCGACACCTTCTAGCCATAACCGCTGGATAAGTATTTTAGCCATAACAATAGCGGGTGCTATCCAACCCAATGGATCAAAGAGACGTTGCAGGTCGGCTAATATCGTTCTTTTGGTGATGTTCATAGGAATCGGTGGCAGGTTCAAAGAATAGTGAAAATTATCTTCTTTTAGATTCCATGACAAGCCGAGAGCCTTGACAGTACCGTCGATTGTTATGTCCATTTTTGCATTTGTTGACACTAGCTCAGGCTTGATAGATTTCAAAAATTGGAAATTATTTGATGACCATTTTTGGAGCTTCATCCCTCCTTTTTTTAGAAGATTTTGCAGTTGATTACTGGCTTCGATAGCTTCTAAAGCCGAGTCAAAACCGGATATGACGTCATCAATATACAGGTCTTCTTTTAATATTTTTGAAGCTACAGGGTAGTGTTCGCCTTCGTCTTCTGCGATCTGTGTTAGTGTTTTGACAGCTAAATAGGGTGCGGATGCAGTTCCAAACGTAACGGTTAGAAGTCTATATTCTTTGACTAATTCATCTTGGTACCATAGGATACGTTGAAAATCGGCTTGTCGCTTCTCTATTAATATCATTCTATACATTTTTTCAATGTCACTTGTGAAGCAAATCTTATGCATACGCCATCTCATTATGATGCTTCTCAAGTCATCCTGAAGCAATGGACCAATCAGCATATCATCGTTGAGGCTGACACCAGTACTGCCCTTACTGGAAGCATCAAAAACAACACGCACCTTCGTCGTTTCCTTTTCTTCACGAACAACGGCGTGATGAGGTAAGTACACGGAACTATTTTCAAGCTCATTATCGGGTACTTCTTCCATATGTCCTAGTTCCAGATATTCGTTGATAACTTTAGTGTAAGAATCTTTCAATTTTTTGTTTTTCTCCAATTTTTGTTTCAATTGTAGCAATCTTTTCAGCGCTATACTTCTGGTATTTCCTTCTGTGGCTCGTGGAGGTACAACCTTTAACGGTAAGTTGACTATGTACCTTCCATCATCTTTTCTTCTATATGTATGTTTGTATATTTTTTCGCAGAGTTCTTCTTCTTCAGTAAACCTTCTTTTGTTATCTGTGTCTTGTTCCCATAAAACTTTGAGCATTTCATCTATCTCTATTTTCTGGTGCATTACTGTAATTGTTCGCTCTGGAATTGTGTCATTGTAAATTTTTCCAAACAAAATCCATCCTAGTGTAGTCTTTTGAGCGCACGGGGAACCAGGAGGACCTTTAATGACATCATTCTGAAGGATCTGGGCATATACATCAACTCCAAGAAGCAAGTCGATTGAACCTGGCTTGTAGTACTCCGAGTCAGCCAGATTGAGTCCTTCTAGATGCGACCAATTTTGTGATGATACGGTGTGTGTGGGGATCTGTGCTGTCAAGTGCTTGGATATGACATATGCTTTTACCTTCAAGCTGTAATCCGTTTGACACCTTGATAAGATCTCGACTTGAACGTAATGCTTAACTCTTGATGATGTAGATCCCACACCACGTATGGTTCCATCAATGGAATGTCTTGTACATTTCAGTAGTTGCACTGCCTTTTCAGTAATTAAACACCCTTGTGATCCAGGATCAATTAAGGCTCTGAGTATAGTAGAATAGCCTTCTTCATTCTTTATAATTACTACTGCTGTGGCTAACAATGCTGTGCTGGTTACTGCAGTAGCAGAGTTGCGTGATGTCATCACTGTGTTGACTTGAATGTCATCCGTCTCTTCTACATTGGAATGCAATGTGTGGGGCTGTTCAATGTCTTGTGGTGAGCCACCAACACTTCTCGTAGAACGTGGTTCATGTAGCAGAGTGTGATGTCGTTTTCTACAAATTCTACACGATGTTGATAATCGACACGTTTTGACGGCGTGTCCAGGAACCAGACAATTGAAGCAAATTGAATTGTCTTTTACAAAAATACTTCTTTCAGATGGTTCCATTTTTCCAAATTCCTTGCAATAACACAGGCTATGGTTGTCTTTACACATGGGGCAATTTCTTTCAGGAGTGGTGGTAACGTGATATGATCGTATGGCTGACTTCTCCTTCGCCGAAGCAGGTAGAACTAGTTCTAATGTACGAAATCTTGTTTCCAGAAATTTTTGGAGTGTTACAAATGTAGGTAAATCATTCTCATGGGTTTTGCTTACGTACTCTTCCCACTCTTTGTGCGATTCAGAATCTAGTTTTTGTACCACTAAAAATATGACTATTGGGTCCCAGGTGTCCACGTTAATTTGCAGGTTTCTAAGACTGTTCATACATTCTACCGTATTGTCTAACAACGACTTAATTTGGTGAGCCGTTTGATTTTGTATCTTTCGTTGATTGAACATACGTTTTAATGTGGAGGACACAATAAGTCTTTTATTATCATATCTGTTCAAGAGCATTTGCCATGCCTTGTCGTAATTAGCCTCTGTAACTTGGATGTTCTTAAGTAATACGCCCGCTTCACTAACAACACTAAGTTTGAGGTAGTGCAGTTTCTGGACTTCGCTAAGTGACGTATTTTCATGAACAAGCGACTTGAATAAGTCTTTGAACGCCGGCCAGTCTTCATAATTACCTGAGAATGTAGGTAACTGAATTCTCGGCAATTTCACCTGAGATGACACATTTTCACTTTGTGTAGGTTTGTGTAACCCTACTGGTGCCATAAGATCCAAAATGTTAGCCTTTGTTTCAGCATATTTGTCCTCACAACTCCCATAAACGTCTTGGTTGAAGTATTCTAATTGTTTACGTTCGTCACGAGACACAATCTTCAATAAACTCTTGTTCACAGTTTTATACGAACTCCAATATTCTTCAAGACTCTGTAGTTTTGTTTCCAAATACCCCCTTGTTAATCTAGGCTTAGGGCATTTCTTAATGTTTTCACGTATCTTAGTTATACGAGTAAAAATGTCTTCCAGTTCACAAATTGTTTCTTTAACTTCTGCCATCGTTGTATATACTTTTTATGCGTAAAAGTCACACCACTTTATAGTTTATATGTTCGTAGACACCACCCACAGGATACGAAAGTCAGAAGTTCACTACAAATCGTCAAAATAAGTCCGAAAACTCCGTGTTTATACCACGATATGAATAAACTTGTTAACTTTGTTATTATAACTCATTAGTATCTTCGATGAATAGGTACGATCGCCGTCGCGCTAAGGAATTCTATTGTTCTCGTCTCGGTCGGCCGTTGGGTCACTATCCGGCTCGGTGCAGGCCACTATGAACGTTATGTAGATGTGATAAGGTCGACTATCGCTTGTTTTGGTGTACTGCAAGAAAACTACGTGTATTCACCTCGAATATTTATTTGCAACTGACGTACAAAAATGACACATTTACGGACGCAACAGCAGGCGTTTAACAACCCTAATCATAGACCAAGCGCATCAATTAACCTACCACGGAGGACCTCGCTTAACTTTAGCAAACATCAGGCAGAAATATTGGATAGTCGGTGGTAACAATGCGGTGAAAAAGAAGCTTCGAAATTGCGTAATATGCAGAAAACATACACCTAAATTGCAGCAACAGTTAATGTCGGATTTACCAGAAGCAAGGAGCAATCCTGCTCCGCCATTTTACCACACCGGTGTAGATTACACAGGATACGTGGAAGTGAAAAGCAACAAAGGACGTGGCGTAAGGACAACGAAGGGCTACATCGCGTTATTTGTATGCATGGTGACCAGAGCTATACATTTAGAACTGGTGTCGGACTTGAGCAGTTCAGCGTTTATAGCCGCGCTACGTCGGATGGCAGCAAGACGGGGAGCTCCGCGTCATATATACAGTGACAACGGAACTAACTTCGTAGGGGCTAACCGGATATTACAGGAACAGTTTCTAGATTTACAACGTATGTTTGACGACAAGGTATTCACGGAGTTGACAGACCTTAACATACAATGGCACTTTAATGCACCATCGTAGCCAAGCGCCGGCGGGTTGTGGGAAAGAGCCGTAAGAAGCTTGAAACATCACCTCAGAAGAGTAGTTGGCGAGCAAAAGCTTACTTTTGAGGAATACGCCACAATCTTAGCACAAGTGGAGTCATGCTTAAACTCCAGACCTCTGTGTGCGTTATCAGAAGACATCGACGACTTGGATGTCCTTACTCCTGCTCATTTTCTGCAAGGAAGGCCGGGAACAACAATAATTGAAACAGAACACGATGCACGCACCAGGTGGACTCTAACAGCTAAAATTTCACAGGACATATGGCACAAATGGAAATCAGAATACCTTACTCTGTTATCAACGCGGTCTAAGTGGGTTAAAATTCAAGACAACATCAAAGTCGGTCAGTTAGTAACAGTACACGACGATAATCTACCTCCAGGCAAATGGATGATGGGTAGAGTGGTCGAACTTCACCCTGGTCAGGATGGACTTGTTAGAGTTGTATCATTAAAAACAAGAAATGGTATCATCAAGAGACCAATTGTCAAGTTGGCTATATTACCAATTCCACCCGGTAACAACGACGAGCCCGAGTCAAAGACTATTAATTCGGCAGAAGAGCCCACAAGGTTGTCGAAAAACCCAAGATCGACATTTGCTTCAATAGCGTTCGCTCTATTTTTTTTCTTGTCTTTAGCAACAACATCACAAGCAACAATTAGCATTTCAGCATTACCCAACAACATGTCCTTATATTTTGATCCAGTCGATAACCTACAGTTGATACGAGACAAATGGACTCTCATCGTTTACTATAATATGTCTCCTTACTGGGATGGCATGACAGCGGCGACAAAATTTGTAAATTATTTAGAAAAATCATGTGGTCAGCTACCAGACAAAGGTCGTTGTAAAATGATTATATCGCAATTGCAACATGAGTACTCCGAAATACAGCATTATAACAAGTTGCTATTGAATCAGCATTTTGACGCCCATCCTAGACAGCGACGCGGTCTTATCAATGGAGTGGGCTATGTTGCAAACACTTTATTCGGAGTTCTAGACGAAAGTTTCGCAGAAAAATACAGGCAAGACATACAACACCTAAAACAAAATGACAACTATCTGGCCAGCTTAATCAAGAACCAAACGTCGGTCGTTGAATCGGAGTATAATATTCTGAAACGTACGGAGCAAAACATACAAGTTCAACACAAGGCGATTAATAAACATCTCAATGAATTAGAGCAAGCAACCTACATCGTAAAACAAAATATAGAGAGTTTGAACGAATTACAAGATTTTACTTTAATAGCAATAACAACAATAAATCTATTTCAAAACATAAAAGCTATTCAAGATACATTACTAGACACCATTACTGACATATCTCACGGCAAGTTCAATTCACATTTACTGACACCTGATCAACTTACGAATGAGTTACAGTTCATCTCGGGGCAGCTAACAAAAGACATTACTTTGCCGATCAACAACATACAGTCGGATCTCAAGTCAGTATACAGTATGCTGAGAGTGAAAGCAAGAGTAATGAAAGACTACGTCATTTTCGAAATCACATTTCCATTATCGAGTAGAGACAACTACAAGCTTTACAAAATCTTGTCAGTACCTCATCAAGTCGGTAAAGCTATGCTCAGTGTAACCCCAGTGTCAGAGTATGTAGCCATCAATTTACAAAAGGATACTTACCTCACAGTATCATTTATGGAGTTACAGTTTTGCCTACGTCACGAAACTTCCTATTTATGTGCAATTGATAAACCACTTAATTACTTACCAATAGACGAAAAATATTGCAAAATCAATCAAACAACAAATCAATGTGTCATCAATAAGTCTCAATGTTTAGATAAGTGGATAAAATTGAATGATCCATCCAAATATTTCTATTTTTGTTGCAATAGTTATGCTATTCGAATAATTTGCCAAGAGCAGATTACATACAAACAAGTCTCCGCAGCCGGAGTCATAAGTTTGCAGCCTAAATGCATTATTAAGGGAAAAAATTTCGCTTTATACTCACGCTCTCGCTCTGAAAACGCTATCAAAGCTGATCCTGAAATAGACATACCACAGATAACCGAGCTCAATCACTTGGTTAATATATCACTATCACACTATACCGAGCCAGTAGACACGACAACTAATGACGATGGAGACATCGAAAATCAGATCAGCCAATTGAAAACGGCTTCGGCAAATGCACCGAATTCTTTAGATTTTAACATATCGACGCACGACGTTCACCAATACGTCATTTGCTATGGCTTGTTAGGAGCAGCCGTAACCGTAGCAGCAGTGTTCCTGTGGAGAAGGAGAGGAGCCTCCCCTAGAGACCCAAATCAGACGGAAGTGCCTACAGTGAAGTTCTCGCGAAAGCAGAGTACGGCTGACCGTCAGCCTAGTGAAGTGAACGTCGCCGTCGTGGCTAGCACGTATAGCTTGAATAGTACGCAGGATATGGCTACGTCGCCTATTCCTCAAAAACGGTCTATTTACACGGGAGATTTTGACTAGCGTAGTTTGATTATAAACAATAGTTTAATTATCCGCAAGTGACTCGAGTGCGCGCAACGTTCGGAACTATCCAGTGCACGTGTACTTACGCGACATAGCAAACTGAATATTACAGTGCGTGGAGTGTAGTGTCAAGCATTTCGACTTAAGGACAATATTTATTTCATAGCATTTTTAATTTATTATTTACATTTTTAATTACTAGATTGTTATCATTAGTTTCTTATCATTGTTATCCTTTCTGCGTGGGCAATATGTACAAGCTACGCTGTACATTGACCCTTGCACATGCGTCACACTTTTACATTCATGTTATGTCAGCACTGTCCGTGTGGTGACGGATTAAGAATACGGAAAGTCACCACCCCATATCATCCCATGGGTGTCGTAAGGGCCGACAGAGGGAGCATATTATGCAGACAACAGCCCTGTAAGAGAAGGAAAACTTGATACAAACCCTATACCAACCCGTTTGGCCAGCGTGGTATAGTAGGCCAATTCCTCCTTTCAAAGGAGAGGCCTAGTCCAGCAGTGGACTGTTAGAGGCTGATGATGATATGTCAGCAAATCATTTATTATACTTCAATCATAAAATAGCATTTACATTTTAGTAGCAATAAAACCTTAGAATCAAGTACTTGTCTACTCATTTAACATTTTAGCAATTTAGCATTTATCGTTGGGATTCTAACCTAATAACGTGTATTCACTTACATATAAATATTTAAAATGTGTTTCAACTCTTTTCATTTATGTCATCGTTAATAAATAACTGATATAAGTAAATCTGGTCTTTAAACCTAGAAAATAAATTTTATTAGATTTGTTTTTTACTAAAAACAAAATCTCACTATATTGCTTGGTTTAATAAATCTATTTCATTTTATATCTTATAGTAATTTTATAATAATACAACAAAAATAAATTAATTCAAAATCAATTATAAAACTAATCGATTTAAATTTTTGATTGAATAAACTATTAATTTGTATTTACATAACGTGCATCACTGGCCTAGACTACCGCCCCGCGCAACCCGCTTCTTGCCACCGCGTTGTTCCTAAAAAGCATTACTGCGCCGCCTTATGCACGAACTTCAGACTCGCCATCGTTAAACGGCCGTACTGTAGACGTCTTCGAATATTATGCGTTGCGTGCGAGTTGTCCAGATGAGGTCCAATGACAAACTGAAGGGAGGGGCGGAAATAGGGATGTGACAAAAGAATGAATGATTGAGGATGAATTAGTGAGGGGACAATCTATTTCGTATCATATATGTGCGGTTAATTACGGTTGGCGTAAACACACACCATCGCAATAATGTCAGTCCTGTATAAAAATTACACCACTCTGGATACAGGCCTTTTCTCACCGTCACATGGTTTAGTCTACAGGCCGTAGTCTACTTTCCGGCTAACCCGTTACGGGTTGGCAAACTTCACATGTCTCTCCCGAAGAATGGAAAATTTTCATACGTGCTTTCCTGACTATATAAATTTCAATAATGGACAATTGAATAAGCATCTAACATTGAAATGTGATCTCGAGATTTCTGAATCTCTTTTGAATTTAAATGTTAAAAAATGCTATTTAATGAATCACAACTTAATCTCACAAAATATGCCTACTAATATTACAAATTCGAAACTGTGTATGTATGTATGTATGTTCCGTTTTCACGCTAAAACGGCTGAACCGATTTTGTTGATATTTGATACAGAGATATACTGTCCAGTATATCTCTATATCAAATATCAACAAAATCGTTTCAGCCCTAGTTAATATTATAAATTCGAAAGTGTGTATGTATGTATGTATGTTCCGTTTTCACGCTAAAACGGCTGAACTGATTTTGTTGAAATTTAATATAGAGATATATTGGACCACGGAGACGGACATAGGCTACCATAAGATGCAAAAAATAAAACTGGGAGGGATTGTAGGGAAGCTAAAAGTTTGTTCGGCACAAATTTACCTCTTTGAAGTAAGAACGCATGCGCTATAATAATTGAGTGCGCATGTGCGTATATCTGTCAGTACTGACACATCATACATAATGTCATATTTTGCACGGTGATTACATTGTTCGCATATATAAACTAATAATTATATACGCACATGCGCACTCAATTCTCTACTAATATTATGAATGCGAAAGTATTTATAGATATATTTTGGACATGTATTGCAACATAACATGGCTTTGGCATTTAACTGTATACAAGGCGATGTTATTATGTACCTTTTGGTAGATATAATGGTAGGTACCTATATAGTATGACTGATACTGACCGAGCTACTTTGTACCCTATAGAGTTTCTGAAGTCTTTATAATAATCAGGAGTGTATTCACACAACTTGAGACGGACAGTAAATTTATGTTACCCCGAATATAACGCGCGCGAAGGCGCGGGCAAAAGCAAGTAACATAATACATTGTATAACGTCACCTGACCTATATAAAGCAGGGCGCTAACGGAAGGAAAGGAAGGAACTTAAAAGACCTTAACTGATAATTACAGAACGTTACACGATGTTAATATAACTCAACCCTGGTTGAGTTTATTTATTGAGTGCATTTACAATATGTCATATAACATCAGAATCAGAATCAGAAGTTTTTATTTGTTAAACATGGGTATACACATTATAAAGATCTTAAAATAAAACATAGCGCTCCATGCCTTGTCATTGGACATACAAATAGTGATTAAAATGTCATGCAGTATTATAATAATTATTAAACAAATTGGCACAATGAGAATCACAAAAATTGAAAGTTCATTAACCTAAATTGGATACATCATTTAGAAATTCATTCACTGAATAATAACATTTTTCTTTTAGAATTTGATTTAGTATATTTTTTAATTTTATAAAGGGCATATTTTTAATTGTGTCAGGTAACTTGTTGCAGTTTTTTGGCGCGATGCCAAAGTAACTCTTTTGCATTAGTGCTGTTGAACACTTAACATTACACAATTGATTATTGTATTGTGCGCGTATTGGGGCCTCCTAACATCAGATATTTTAGTGATTTATATTACTTTTTACGAAAAGAGCTTTTTCTAAAATATACAGCGATGGTAGTGTAAGTATCTTTAAGGATTATATGATACACAACTGTGATAATATGGTACACAACTGTCCGTTACCTTTAAAACGCACATATTAGAATGCAGAAAAGATGTATCAGTTCAGGATACACCTTTTCTGCATTCTAAATATTAATTTGAGTTGAGTCGAGTGACCCCAAAAGACAACGCCAAATCTAAGAATTGGTGCCACTAAACCGTAATATGCTGTTATAAGAACTTGTCGGCTAACCTTTCTAGACAGTTGAAAAAGTGCATATGCAAAATTATTCAGTCTTTTACATAGTTGTTCCGCATGCGGTTTCCAAGTGAGTTTTTCGTCCATAATCATCCCAAAAAAATTTTTGTTTCTAACTACTTCTATTTTATGGTCTTTATATGCACTATTTATGTTTTGCAATTCACAACATCCATATAATAACGAATAACACTCGTTAAAGAATATTAAATATAAACAATTTTGTAGGGAAATGTTACACACTGTCAAGTATATTAAACTAGAGGATGCCCACAACTCCACCCACACAATATCTGTTGTTTTAACCGTTTCTGCCCGATCCCAAATTTCAGCTTCATACGCTGTGCCTTGTCTGTCAGTCAGTCAGTAACACAAGTTTTTATATGAAGAGATATATTTAAGTTACATAACGTTATATATAGATGCTTCTGTGTTGGAGTATCTTTTAAATAAATAAGGGAGTGTTAATGAAAATTCAAGGATTTCAGAGCATACCTACAACGAGCCGTTGCAAAGGTGATAATAATTTCATATACAGACACATTTCATAACATTAATAATAATGAAAATATCGTATGAGCGAATATTTATTTTCAATAAATTCAAATGAAATATTTCTTTAAACATTTACATAGTAATGAAGACTTGTATTACCTGACTGGCTAGTTAAGATAGTGGTTAAAAAACTTGGCTGCTACCACACCATGCCAGCTATGCCCAGGCTGATCTTATTTATGAATTTAGATGCGATTCCTGACACCTTACTTTTATATACTAAAAATGTTGTGTGGTTACTTATAGTTGCTTTTTATACATTCACGAATCATCAATTTGATAACATAATAAAATTAAACGTGTATAGAATTTTGTGACCAATATTTAGGTGCAGTCTCGTAAAATTATATATGTATTTCTTCTAAAAATATCTAAAAAGAATATTCACCCCTCTAATATTTACGAATATCCACCAAATAATGCAAAACCCAATTAATAATATTCGATCCAAACCTCAACTCTGTACAACTAGATTACGGCTGACCCACATTTTCTTTACATATTGAATACAAACAGGGTCCATTACATAAGAAGCATGCCTATACCTGCGGGTACCTGCCCGGGACAATGTATCAATAAGATAACGTCCCGTCCAATATACCCTGTATGTAGATTTTACGAGCGTATTAAGCTTTTTATGTATGACGTATTGGCGTACGGAGGTACTCCTCATATATTACTGAAGTAAATCACCGTTTATTTTGGAAATGAAGCCACAAATAAATAATATTGTCGGTTTGGATTTTTATGTTGTGGTTTAATGTAATTGTGTATACAGATGATTTGTGTGATGATGTTGTTTGTGAGATGTGTGTCTTTCTAAATTGGGATAATATATGTATTCATATTTTTATAATTGTTTTCATGTGAATTTTATTTAGTCTCAAATTTTATTTTAGTCGAAAGTTTTTTATGATTAGAATAGGCAGTTCTAAATATTTAACAGACCATTATTTAATTGTGTTTCTACATTGTAAAGGGCGACGAAGAGGTGTATGTAAATGTTTCTTGTATAAAAATAGTTTGTATTGATTTCTTCTTGAATATCAACTAAGGTTTTCAAGCGCAATGTACACATAGTTCATACCGAAATACGGTATGAACTATTTGTACATTGCACTCTAACCGATCAAAGGGACAAATTATTTTAATAAGGACAAGTCAGAGAGTCGTATTGGAAATTGGGGCAAATAGATGACTACTGTGGCCACTTTATTAAAAATCTAAATATATAATCACTCACAGTTTGACTGCTTTGATATCCTCGACACCTCGACGACAACCAGACACTCTCAGTCTGGCAGCTCAAAAATGTGTATTTTGATTATGTAAATAGACGACTACATCATCTAAATAAACAATGTGCATCCTAATGGGTATTCAGACAATCGCAGAAAAGTTTACGACACTAAAGTAACTTGTTCCTTCGGTAGACATTTTCTTGTCACAAGCCGAATATCGTCCAAAGCTAGTAAACAAGTGCCTGCGAGTGACAAGTCTACCTTGTTCAAATTTAACTGTAGAAAGGAGGCTATTTTGTTGTCAGCAAGTTGTTTCTACAAGTTGTTATATTTGCTAGCACGCAAAGACAAGACGTCTCATTTTTACAACCAAAGAAATGCGTCTAAATTTTAAATCTTTCTTTTTGTTGATGAGTTTTCCTGATTGATGATGTTGTTGTTCCAGTATTTGCCAGAAAATAGTTAGTAACATCAACAACAAAAAAAACATTTTAGATTTTCAAAAATTGTATCGCGCTTATTTTGGATCTTTTCTTAAATTGAGAATATTAATTTCGTACCTAACTGTGCAATCGAGTTATCAATAAAATTTAATAATTGCGACCATAAGCCAATTTTCAAAAAAGGTGACACGTCTGACATGAACAACTACAGACCAGCAATAAAATTTAATAATTGCGACCATAAGGCAATTTTCAAAAAAGGTGACACATCTGACATGAACAACTATAGCCTAGTAACCCTGATACCCATCATGTCAATGATTTTTGAAAAAAATATGTTAAAAAGACTCGATGAATTTACTAGTAACCATGGCATTCTTAACCCATGAGAAGACGCGCCTTAAAAAGTAACACGAGCAGGCGCGCGTGAGCAAAACACTCACGCTACGTCAAATGACGTTTTCTTTGAGATCAATTATATTTTAATATAAATTTAAATGTATTAATAAATTAAAAGTCTTTATTTATTGAAATAAGGCGTTTTATTAATAGTAAATAACAAAAAATGCAGTCTTATGTGCAAACTTAAAACTATTACACTTAGGCCTAAATATTTGGCTAACTTTACATAAAAAATACATAAAAACAAAATCACAATAGAAATGGAATGATTTTATCTTCCATGATAACTTGAGTTATGAGTCTTTCATAACATAATTATTATATGGCACATAAATGTAACATACTCGGTGCACACTGAATAACTGCACAAAATGCATGCATATTTTGAACGTATTTTGCTAATGTGGCATAATATAGGAAATGTGGGATCTTGCGAATGTGGAATTGTGCGCCTAATCCTACTGATACTAGTGATATAAAAATTTATTTGCCTCGCATATTCCTATGCATATTTTGATTCTCTACATGCTCTTTATTAGGTGATCGCTCAGATATCACCGCGCAAGTATTATTTTTTAAGCCCCTATAACTTTTTTCCTGCAAATGTTACAGAGTTACGCCCATAAAAAAAATAACTTATTAAGATTTTTCATCTGTGTATATAAAATTCTTGCGTTACTGACTGACTGACAGACAAGCTACAGCAAAAACTACGGGGCGCAAGAAGTTGAAATTTGGCATGTATGTTCCTTGATGACTATAAAGGTGCACTAAGAAGGGATTTCCCGAAACTCCCACGGTATCGGGTAGAAACAGAAAGGTCTATCCTCACACAACCGGGCCGTGGACGGGACGGGGACGGGACGGTGACGGGACGTGGACGGGACAGAGCGCAGAAAAGAATCGTTGCATACATTTTATATGCCTGCGTTTTTTTATATTGTTGTTTTATTTTGTATGTGTGCTAAAGGTGGAAACAGATATACTTACCGCACCCCACCCACAGCACGTGTCGACAACCGATGCGAACGGTGCACATATACAACATCCCACGCGAAGCTACAAGCTTCGTTCAAAATCACTATTTAATAAACTATGACATAATTTCCCAAATAGTGATTTTGAGGAAGATTCATCATTTATAGTGAGGCATTATTTCTATTATAATGATAACGGTATTAGCCTGAACTCGAATCGTATAATGCGGGCTTACATTTTAATAATTCAAGTAGCTAATGTTGTGTTTTTAAACAAACACGAAAAAAGTATTATCATGTCAGGAATGTTTTCAACTGACGCATGGCGTTCTGTGTTAATTAAAAACACACTGCTTGTCAAGCGTCGGATGGCGTGTGTTTCCCCTCCACTGTCAACGCGCCGATCTGGATTGAATGGATGGTGATGCGTGGGGTGGCGTTGGGTGGAGTGTTGTATATCTGCACCTCACCATACTAAATAATATTATATGGGATTGATTAGTCTCAACATGCGTGGGGTAGCGTGAGGTAGCGTGGGGTGTCGTATACCATAAAGGAATCTTAATCTATTTTTATTTCAATATAAGTCTATGGCCAATTATATAATTGAGAAAATCGCAACATAATTACATTTTTAGGTAACGTGGCAAATAAAGTATATACACCGAACCCGCGTAAACGGGCATAGTTCGACATGTTCGCTCCAAGTGCTAGTGACATCGTGTCAGTGTCAACATAGACTCTGACGGCTCAAGCTTATACGAGCTTAGATGTACATCAACGCTCGTACGAGTGAAATAATAAGATAAAAAAAGTCGTAACTTTGAGCCTAAATATCTTCTGAACCAGGAATTTCCCAGGTACTACAGACACATGCAAGGTGCGTTTGAGTATGAGGTTTTGTTTTTCTAATAATTCAAAAATCGTGTTTTGAATGATAGATGTAAACTTTCTTCCAAATAAAACTTAAACAAAATGTTCAATATTTCTCTAAAATAAGCAGCTTTAAAGTCCTCTAAACGCAATGGACGCGATACAAGCCATCAGCTGAGCTGTGGAGAAGTGCATTACCCCCTCGGCCGCGCGACCACGTGATCATAAACTGCCGCCGTCGCGACGCGTAGATACGGCCGGTGTAGGTACGATGCATTTCTGGTGCCAATTTTTCCTGCAAGCGCTCGCTATACATTGCGGCTTATAAAATGTGTCTATTTCTTTAAGCTTAAAAAATATTTCGTTTCTCAGGTATTCTTTTCGCGTAGTATGACTTGGTATGATGTGCAAAACGAGTAGACTTCGGCTTGGTGATGGGTCTTGTGACATAAGTACATGTACATGTATACAGGATACATAAGCGATGATACTAAATTGAAATATGAGATAATTCCGTTTTAACCGATATAAATTCCTCGTTTCAAATATTTGTCACTTCAAGGATATATTATATCCATAGACACGCTATGACACATATAAATAGTGAATAATTTGGCCATAGATTATTACTGAAATAAAACAGATGTGACAAAGATTTGTTGACATGTATTAAGTACCTACTCATAAAAACTTGGCAAAATTTTAATTTATGTTTGTAAACATGGTTGATTGCAGTTTTAGTCTGCTATGAAATAGGACTCGAGTTTGATTTTGAGGCTTGTTAATGTTGTTGTCTTCTTGGAGTTCTGCAGATAAACATTATAGGGATAACTATATATGAGGTAAAAAAATGTTGTGAAGTGGTAATGTGAAATAAATTGCCGCAATTACTAATGATGCAAGGCATCTAACCTAAACCTTCATATTCATTCCATATGAAATGAATTATTGGGACATAGAAACGTAGGTAGTACCTAAAAACAAAATAGAAGAAGGATCACTGGTAGAAATTAACTTCCTGAAACTTTATATATACTCTTCGCAGTATTTCATCATACAGCGGGACGTGCGAATAAATACTGTAAAATGTATGCTGGTTCACTTTCATGCTAACTAAATTCATCAGGATATTGGCCAATAAACGTCCACTGCAGGACATAAGTCTACCAATAAAACGCTTACTTAAAAACTGGTAATAAATCTTGTAGTATTTATTATTATGCTTTCATGATTTGCATAAGAATTTATCTAGTTCATAATAAATGCAAATTAACTAATCTTTCTTATCAATCTATGACCAAAACCTGACATAATAAGTTTGACAGATCGCAATGGACTTAGATTTTTGTTTGTATTCTTTGAGTAAAGAATATACATGGAGAGGGCAAATAGTACATAATTATGGAAAATTATTGTTTTTGCCAAAAACATGAACAGCAACTGTATGCGAGAATTCCTAGAAATGAAACGTTGAATAAAATAGTATTATTTATAAATAAAATTAATCAATCAATTTTGATTTTCTTATCCACTCATTGTATTTCAGTGTGACAGTGTGTTTCATTAAGGTATGTATGGTGCCATTTATGTCCGGTTCTTTCTAAGCGACACTGTATCGATATTGGCTACCTGAGAATATTTTGTTTCATGTTTAGTTTGTCTTCATGTCAAGGGACGTTTTTTGCTTTACCTTATTCGCCCGCATTTGCATAATGGAATAAACTAATCTGGAAAAAGATTTAAACTAACTAAAGTAACTTACTGCAAATATCAATTTACATATTTTTACAAAATTAAATTTAAATTAAATTTTTATTTTTTACAAAATCGTAGGTATGCACGCTAGTTACCTAAGTAGGTATGTCCAATCCATGTTATTCCCAGATCGGTGTTTTGTATTAGACTTGCCCAAGTGCAAATAGTGACAGATGAAAGGACCCGGCTAGGGCTTGCAAATGTTCTACATTTTTATTCGAATACTTATTTGATATTTTTATATTCAACATTTTTTTCTTTTTGAACTTCATAACTATAGGCCTATTTTCCTGGCAACCATTACAACTAAGGTGCTCGATAGTTTGCTGGATACATACATGGCCCCTAAAATTTGTCTGCACGTCGCGTAGTTTAATTAGTTTAGTTTAGTTTTGTTTTTAAGACAGACCGTCCAGTACCATATAGTTAGAAACACAGGTAAATCCGGTTTTCTTAGACCTTTATAAGGCATTCGACCTTAAACCTCTTGTTGTTTCGTTGTTATTTTTCGTGAGAGTTTGTGGCCAACTCTAGTGTTGGAGTTTTCTTCCGCCCGATGCAATGGCCTACGTCATAGCCTAACGATTCCTATCCTGAGACAAGAACCGGGACCAACAGCTTTACGTGCCCTCCGAAGCAAGATAGCGCTCAGATATGAATGCCACACGTGGTCACCCATACAAGTGGCGTCATGTGCAAGCGTTGCTTAATTTTGCCGATCTGTATGGGGTAAGTTAAAAACTGAGAGTGAGGTAGATACTGGTATGAACTATGAGGTACGTGAATGCTACAATATTGGTTTGCAAATCCAATAAACGCTGTCAGGCGGACACGTACAGTTCTGCATGAGGAATATGGGCTGAAATCTGGCGTGAGGCAAGAGGAAATCACCTCGCCACGCCTTTTTATATATATTTTTTATTATTTATGAATCAGCTAATTGTTGTACTCAGCAAGGCTGGTGTCGGCTGTCATGATGATGGAGTTGTTATGAACAACATCAGCTATAGGTACGAACGACATGGTCTTGCTGGGCCCAACAATCGGTGCGATGAGACGCATATTAAAGTTGTGTGAAGTTGCGGGAGCTTTTGGAAATCCACTCCAACCATCCAATAATGACAAGCCGAAGACGAGGCTCTAACTTGAGCACTGACAGCTCGCCACAAAGCTGCCCTGTGATTTGTAAGCTTTCTTTTCATCCTGTGATATTGTTTTTGTTTATCATAAGATGAAGGTGATGTCTCTCTCTGCCCTCCGATTGCCTTAGTCTCATGTTGAGATAATGACTGCCCCCCAGAGATGTTTATTATTATTATGATTCTTTTTCATCGGCTATTCTTCTTATTATTTTGAGAACTCCTCCTTTTAAGGGTTCGTCCGCAAGAAAAAATCAAATAACTAAAATAAGTATATGTAAAGAATGTCAACTAAATGTCAAAAGTGCTTATTGGTATTTAGGACAATTTTGAGAACTTTGTTCAAACTAGAATCGGAAATTGCAATTTCCTTTGGAATATTTTTAACACAAATCGTAATTCGAATAATTCAAATATTAAAATGCAAGCTCTAGTGACAGCCCGTCCACGCTTCGGTTGCAGCCCTGACGTGTGTGAACGAAATATCCCGGCCGGGACCCGGAAGCACGGCGACGGCCCGACCACGGCCCGTCCCCGTCCCGTCCACGGCTCGGATGTGTGTGGATAGACCATTAATGTGCGGGCGTAGCTGCGGGCACCCTCTAGTTTGATATAGGTCTCAAAATGTCACAACACTTGGGACGAAACCACCAATTCTCGTTTGATTGCTTGTTGATCATCTATTGTACATAATATATCCACTAAGTTAATCAATAAATGATCACAATAACTACGGCAAACAATCAAATAAATTTTGTTATAAAGAAAAACATACATACATAAACACGAACGGGTGCGCGATGAGCAAAATGACGTGCTTCACGATGCACCACTCACAAACCTATCTCCACTCAGTGGTGGTGGCACTGAGCAGCGCGGGAGTTGCGTCAGGGGAGAGGAGGTGAAATTTTAGGAAGGTACTGTGAAGCTTGTAGTGACACAGTTTAACTGAAGTTGAAATTTACAGCAATGATTTTATGCGTGAGCAAAATGCTCATAGCGCGCCTTCTCACAGGTAAAATCGGAACAATTTGGGTTTAGACAGAACAACACCAAGTCATCGGCATGTTTCAACATAATTAAAATTGTTACTAGGGCTATAAACGATGGCTTGCCTGTCTCAGCAATCTTCCTAGACATGAGCAAAGCATTTGACTATGTAGACCACAATTTACTGTTACACAAATTAGAAAAATATGGAATAAGGGAAAAGCGAACGACTGGTTTAAAAATTACCTAAATGACAGAACTCAGTGCGTGGAAATCCCTAAAATTCATAAAGATAAAAAAAAAATTAACATAGAAGTAAATTTAGACGAAACAATTTTGGAGTACTGCAGGGAAGTGTATAAGGACCATTCTTATTCCTTATCTATATCAAAGACCTGTTATACATTACCAACCATAAAACAATCCTATTTGCTGACGATACTACTCTTATTGTAAAAGGTGAAAACAAAGACACATGCGAAGCAGACATTAATAAGGCAATAAATAATACAATAGACTGGCTCCATTAAAATAATTTACAAGTAAATATGACAAAGACAAAAATGATTCAATTTCAGACGCACAAAAGAAAGCCAATAATGTTAAATGTTAAGTATAACGATACTCCAATAGAACAAGTAGCAAACACAAAACTTTTAGGTATAATAGTTGACCAACATTGCGATTGGAAAGCGTACGTCGATAACGTTTGTGATAGGCTGGACAGATTCGTGTATGCAATAAAACGACTCCGTATCACGGTATCAACAGAAGCAGCCATCTGTGCATATCACGAATATGTGACATCCTTACGTGCTTATGGTCTTTTACCGTGGGGCAACTCGGTGGATATGGTTAAGGTATTTAGAGTGCAAAAAAATGTGTTCGTGCAATCTGTGGAGCCTCGTTTAGCCTTTTTGTACAACAGCATCCGACAGACTTTATTAAACACGTTGATGTAACCAAAAAAACTGCAACTGCAAGAAATAAATATAAGCTTTGTATACCATTATGTAGACTCGAATTGTAAAATAAATTCTTACATGAATGCTATTAAGGTATACAACAAATTGGATAATTCCTTTAAGTGTTTACCTTTGAATTTATTTAAGAAAAAATTAACGCAATGGCTAAAAGAAAAGAGTTTTTATGATTTAAAGGAATTTAAGTTATATCACGAATAAGGAAAAGGCATACCTGAATACTGTATAAATTAATTAATAATAATAATAATAAAACGTTTATTTCGGAAACTTGCTCCATAGATCTGTGTTAGTAATACAACTTACGTAACTATGTTAGTACTTAGTTTTAAATAAAATAAAATAGTCCCTACAATTACATATATATTAATTCATGTATTTTCCTGCAGTATCCGACCCGTAGCTATGCATACGGGTCCAATACTCCAGGAAAACGCCGTCCAGCCTATCCCAAATCACCTTAAGGATGCCATTGGCACTCCCACGAATCCTGCGTAACAATGATGCCGTTCTTTTCCTCATGATTGCTGAAAAACTATCGGTAGCAGATTCAGCAAACATGGCTGACGCGCTACAGAATCGCGGTAGCCCCAACAGCACCCGAAAGGCGTTGTTGTACTGGACACGAAGAGCGTTGTAGGCCCTCTGCGTATGCTTGACCCACAGGCTGCATGTATAAAATGGCTGACAATAAGCCTTGAAAAGCGTGATTTTGACCGGTCTCGTACATCTTGCAAACCTACGGGCCAACATATTGCATCGGACCGACAACGCTCTCCGTTCCCGTTCTATGTCCTGGTCATCATTAAGATCCTTGGCTATTATGTGTCCAAGGTATCTAAAACAAGGCACTCTGTTTAGAACAACACCGGTGGCACTGCCCTGTGACCCTTTGCAGTAACCCCAAACACCATGAACACACTCTTCTTCACGTTGTACAGGAGGCCGTGAGTCAAAGCGTATCTCTCACAAACCTCAAGCAATCGCCTGAGTGCCTCGATCGAGGGACTCAGCAGCACCATGTCGTCCGCGTAAGATATGCTATTTATATTATTGCTCGGTAGACGGTAAAATTATACCGTCTACCGAGCATCCAACCCCTGTGCTGCTGAGTTCCTCGATCAACTTATCGACATACAAGCTGAACAGCGCTGGGGAGGTCAGACCACCCTGTCTTACCCCACATTCCAGACCATACGTCTCCGACAAAGCACCCGACCATCTGACCTGGTTAATCTGGTGATTATACCAGGACCTGAGAAGCTCAACTATCTCCTCAGGTTGATCCCGGTCACGTAACTTAGTCCATAGGACGTTATAATTAACCAGGTCAAATGCTTTCGAAAGGTCTAAAAATACAGCATACACAGGTGTGTTCCTGCTGGTGTAGTAACTGACCGTGTGCTTGAGCGCCAAAATAGCTGTTTCTGTAGACAGCCCAGATCTAAAACCGAACTGTGTGTCATGTAAATTGAGCTGTCCAGCCATTCTACGCTCAAGCACACTGTCAAGAACTTTTGCAGTTATAGTAGCCAATGAGATTGGTCGATAGTTCTCCTTGTCTGAGACGTCACCTGTCTTATTTTTCAGTATAGATACAACAATCGTCCTCATCAACTCAGCAGGCAGGTATGAGTGCCTAATACACAAGTTATACAGCATAGATAAGACCCTAGGAAGATGCGGACCGGCATGTTGGAAATGTTCTATACTGAGGTTATCATGACCAGGAGACTTACACCTAGTCATGGTTTCTATAACCTTCCCTATCTCCTTTGACGAGATGTAAATCGGGCTAGACGACCCAAGTCTCACCCCACCGCACCCCTCCCGCTCATTGACTTGCAACCGTGGTGTCACCGAGAAATGCTTTTTAAACATATCCGCTATCCCCACTGGTTCAGACACGCCATTAACGCTCAGAGGTACAGCTGGTCTAGTATTTAACTTCTGAGTTGACTTCCAAAATTTATTGAACTGCTTTTTCTTATGTTCTGAAGCTATTATGTCCAACTTAATTTGTTCTTCGTTGTCCTGGCAATATTTAAGTTTTTGTTTAAAAACTTTTCTCGTTTCTCGCATATCTATGTACAACTGACCAAATTGAGGTTTCCCATGCCAAACCCAGTTTTTAAAAGCCACTCTAGCGCACCCATGAGCGTCCCTAACGTGTCCGTTCCACCCTATCACAGTACGTTTATTACTAGTTTTTCTCACAAAACCAGCACTGCCCTCAGCCGCCTCTCGCAGTGACGTAACAATATTCTTGTATAGGTTATCAATTATTACAGTGTGCTCTTTATTCAAGCAGAAGTTATCGCAGCAGTTGCTTAACTCTGCTGCGAAATCGACCAGTCTAAGCTTTTGCATACATAGATGGTAATAGCAATCTATTTGGTCAGTACATCTTTCCCAACACCTCACTTTATCTACTACTTTGCCCTCAAGATTTGCTGAGGCATCCGTTCGCCTCACCATCCCCAGGTTGACCTGAATGCAGAGTGGGAAGTGGTCTGACCAATAGGCGTTATGGTACACTTCCACCTTCTCCACTGATTTCCACGCTGCTTCAGAAACCAGGCAATGGTCAAGCCAACGTCTACTACCACAGGCATCACTCACAAAGGTAAAAGTGCCCGAGTCTATACCTAGGTTCTTATAGTCAGCACAACACCAACTCTGCTCATCACAAAAAGATAACATTTCCTGGCTAAATAATTCCCCAGGGTGCGCATTAAAATCCCCTAGTATATAACCAGACTCGACATTCTCACTCTCAAAGATAGCAGCTATTTCACTGAGACATTCACAAAACTCGGTTAAATTATCTACAGAGCTAGTCGGCATGTAAACACTAAACAATAACAAGTCACGGCCGTCGCACGTCGTCGCTTTAATAGCCACAATTCGATCGCTAGCACACGGTAAAATAGTTACGCATGTAAACAACGATTTCCTTCACAACAGAGCCGCACCTCCGTATAGTCTTCCCCTTAATATCCCTAGCGACGTATCTACCGCTGATTTACCAACATAACTGAAATCTAAGTCTAAGTGACCTAAAATTGATATTTCATGTGGCAACAGCCAGGTCTCTTGCAGCGCAATAATATCCACATACGAGGGTCAAACTGAAAGTTCTTAGAAAATCAAAAACTGATTACGTTAGCCAGTTATTAGTTTTATTATATCTTTTCAAAATATTGTCCATTGACGTCAATACACCGCTGCATGCGATGGAACCACTGGGAAAAGCACTTTGCCCACTCGTCCTTAGGGGTCTCTTCAATGGCATCGCGATACGCAGCCACCGCTTCTTCAGCATTCATAAACCGCTTTCCTTTAAGTTTTTCTTTAATTTTTGGAAATAAATAAAAATCACAAGGCGCGAGGTCGGGGCTATACGGCGGGTGACCCAGTAATTCAACGTTTGATGTCGCCAAATAGTCGATCGTTCGCTTGGCGGTGTGCGACGAGGCGTTGTCGTGGTGAAGGAGGATCCTACTGCGAGGTCGTTTCTCTCGAACTTTTTCCAAGACATGTGGCAAACAATTGGTAGTGTACCATTCTGCAGAAACTGTTTTTTGATCCTCTAACACAATTGTTGCGAAATGACCTATCCTTCCAAAGAACGAGGCCACCATTTTTTTTTCCGCACTTCGATCTCTCTTCACTTTAGTTGGCAACTCCTCGAAAGGAAACACCCACTGAGCAGATTGTCTTTTGGTTTCAGGATCATAACAGTAAATCCAGCTTTCGTCACCTGTTAGTATGTCGAACACAGCATTTGAGTCACCTCCGTTAAATCTTTCAATCATTTTACGGCACCAATCCACACGATGGAGTTTTTGAGCCTTAGTCAAATTATGAGGTATCCACCGGGCGCAAAGCTTCCTGACCGCTAAATGTTCGTGGAGGATTTTGTGCACTTGACTCATACCGATGCCTAAGCTTGTCCGAATCTGCTGATAGGTCACTCTTTTGTCAGTCTCTATCATACGCCGCACAACACAGATGTTATTTTCAGTCGTCGCCGTAGAAGGCCGTCCCTCACGTACATCATCAGTGAGATTAGTGCGACCACGTTTAAACTCATTAAACCAGTTGTAAACAGTCGCATGAGATGGGGCTTCATCGTGAAAGGCCAATCGTAGTCTATCATAACTTTCTTGTTGACTTAAATGACATCGAAAGTCATAAAAAATCATTGCACGAAAATTTTCTCGTGTTAAATTCATGTTGACGTGACACAGACAATTTTCAATTTGCCGCCAAATCGTAAAACAAATGACAAATGAATGAAATATATACTCAGTAATATTGGCAAAGAGTTCTATTTTCAAATTTTAGAATATTTTTTTTAATATATTGTTTATAAGTGGCCAGTTCTAAGAACTTTCAGTTTGACCCTCGTATTTACATAAGTTTTTTATACACTCGATCGACCTCTTTAAAGATTTACAGTTAAAACTTATCATCTTAGTAAATAAAATAACGTTTTCATCTACTACCGCCTTATCCATTAGTTTGATTTATTTTTAGCTGTTCTGGCACTCGAAATCACTTCACTATCAATAATGTTTAAATAATAGATGACTTGACATAAAATAATTACGGACGCTCACCCTAAGGATATATGACATTTATCAATAAATAATAATTTCTTAACATAATACATACATTTAATTTGGAATAATTTATTAGTTCATAGCATACATATTTTATTAAGTTAAACATTAGATTAGAATTCATTAAGGAACTATTCGTACTTATTTTATGTTCAAAATATTATTGAAATAGATAAAATATTTGCACACCATATGTTATGGTAGAATTTAATGGACCACAATAGAATTAAGACCTATACATATACTATGTACTACATTCTGGCAAATAAACAATTATTATTATTATGTTTCTCTTTATCACGGGTGTTATTATAACTTTTGCGTTAAAACAATACCCAGCCCTTTGAGAGGCTTACACGGAGACATAGGTCCAACGCGCAGAGGCCCGTAGAGAGTTATAATCTAAATTGTGATGGGACATATGCAGCGAGGCGTCCACAACTGCACTATTAAGTACAGTTATGGATTAGCCGCAGCACGTGCAGGACTATTGCTTTAATATGGAATCTACTTAAATTAGGTTATGAAGATGGGTGTTTAATGGACGGGTATGATAAAAAACTATGGATTACAGATGGCAACTGCCTGATACTCCTATAGCATCCATCCGCGAGGCAGGTGGTGACTCGCCAACTCACTGGATGGGCCCTCTCTTAATAGCCACCAAGGCAAGCAAAGTCATGCAATAAAGGCAGCCAGAGGGCAATACCGCGCACCGGTGCGAGTAGCTAGGGGTGTCGAGCGGTGCGGCACCGGTTTCGCCATCGCGGGTCTCGTGACAACGGAGACCCGGAGCGGGTTTCCCCGTGGTTACGCCCTTGAGTATGACACTTCCACCCCCGAGCTAGTAGCTCTTGCGGGTTCCCTCTGGCCGGCCGACCAAGGCAAGCCAGTGTTGAGAGTCCTGCGGGCGCTCTTGAAAATCCACTCCAACCAGCCAACAAAGGCAAGCCAGAGACGAGGCCCTGACCGACTCTCTGAAGCATTCGGGACCGCAGTGTCGCCACACACATTCAGCTCGCCACAAAACTGCCCTGCGGTTTGTAAGCTTTCTATTCACCCTGTAATACATTTTTGTTTATATCACAAGATGAAGGTGATGTTTGAAAGCTGTTACTCTGCCCTCTGAGGTTGCGTTAGTCTCATGGTAACTATTACCATATTATTTGTCCGTTACTCTGTTAGGCGAAGGCCTCTTTAAACTAATTTAAGAAGGGTTAAGCCATAATCCACCACGCTCCCCCCTTTGAGATCTCCACCTTGTCGTGGTGGGGGGGCTTACAAACCGTGCTCAGGGCACCCACGGCGAAGCTAAGCGAGATCCCGGGAGTGGACGCTCCGCGTGGGCTTGATGGAGGCCTGCGCAGGACGCGTCCAAAGGTGCGGGTGCATGGGACAGTTCTTTCTGTCCCTCGCAGTCGGGCGCGGTCGCGGGAGGAGAGGCGTGTCGGTGTTGCGTTGCCGCGCGCCTTATCTCCCACGACCAAATGGGGGCGCACCATTTGTTGCGTCGCGATGGGGCCGCAGAGGAAAAGGAGATGCCGTGTTGTCGGGTTGCCGTCCTCCCTATCCTCTGCGGCCGTTTTAGTGCCTGCGGATGGCGAGCGCTGGGGCTGCTTCTCGTCCGCAAAAAGGCAAGGAGGCGGCGTAGTGTCCGCGCCGCCTCCCAAGTAGTATAATGAGACGGAGCCAACACCAACGGCGGGCCAATCCCGGGCGGGGTCACGGAAAAGTATGCTATCCGCGAATTGCGTGACCCCGCAACTAAACGGGACCCGCAGGTTTAAAAAAAATATTTATTTATATATATATCCACCCCGCTGGACTAGTACGCATTGGCAGACTTTACGAGAATGTGCAAGTGGAAACAGGAGACATGTAGGTTTTCTTACGATGTTTTCCTTCAGCTGATATTGATAATTAAACGCTTTATACGCATTTAACTTTAAAACATTAGTGGTGCGCACCATGAGTTTGTACTAGAAACCCTCTGCATAGCCTCTCCCTCTGCACCTATAAATCTATCCACTACGCGGTCGTAATATGCCGAAAACAAATCCAGAAGTAAATAAAAAATACTTACTTACCTAACATGAAGGTAACGTTGCTATTTTACGTCTTGGCGTCATCGTAACGTAAGGCTCTTCTTATACAAGGCTAGAAGCACCTACCTGTATTTTACAGAATTCTGTATAATTCTGTTGACAGACACGCTTTGGCGACATTCTGCTAGTATGTTGTCGGTGACTTTCATTGAATTTACGATAGCGGAGCCGCCGTTTACCGGTAAAGCCGTCTTCACACGGAGCGTGGTTTTGTGGCATAACGCGCGCGGCACCTTTGAAGTTAGCTAACTTCAAAGAGCGCGCGCTTAAGAGGCCAGTTTTCTATATAGTCACTATATACACATATAGTAGAATCACTCTAGACACTTATGGTTAGTAAATATATAACTCATGGCTAGCTATTCAAAGCCATTTGTGTTCAACCGAGCGCTGCAAGGTACTCACGACTAGTACGGTATAAATACACCACATTAGTATCGGACATCTTGTAGTCTTTAAAGGCCTAAATGTTGAAGACTGCCGCAGCCTTGAGTATGTAGAGCCTTATACGTTGTTGTTACATAAAATGTGCACTTACAAACATTTCACTGTAAAGCAGCAGGTTTTGTGCTGATATAGAGAATTAAAAACCCATTATAACACTTCTAAGAAGGTAAGCCAAATCTATAGTTGAATATTACGTTACGAGAATTCACTCGCCTCGCCTCGTTTCAGCGGGATGAATGGTAGTTTTCAAGCCGATTAAACATTTGAGCCATTACTTGAAACGTTTCTGTACTGGGTATTTTGTAAGGGAATTAACTGTTAAAATGTTATGCTAAAATTTTATATTAGAGCCGTGTTCGTTTTCACTGACATTGTTATGCGCTCTGAACATGTACCCTCTGTTCACCTCAAAGAATAAGGAGGCGATGCCACTTGCAATTCACAAGGTAGCTCTATGGTAGAATGACAGATGTTTGTATAATTACACTAATCTTTCAAATAAATACCACAAAACACCTTCGGAAGGGAGTGTCACTGATCGCTGGCGCCAGCCGCAACTCGTTCGATAGCATTCATACGATCGAGTGGTTGCAACGAGACTAGCTGGCAGCGTCGTCGTAAAAGCAGGTACATGTTTTTTTTAAATACGCGAGAGTCGTTTGTCAAATCCTCATGGACATGATAAAAAAATGGTTTAAAAACCAGAGCTAAACTAAGCTTGTAATTATTTACTAAACATACCAACAAAAAATCGTCAACCAAAAACATTGCAACGGAATTCACTTAAAATCGCTAATATAGTTTCAATTTATGTGTGTAATAAAAATAAGATAACAGGCTCCGGTGTCCCGCGGCCCCATTCATCGAACTTTAACTGAACTATTATCAGCTTTAGATAATTTGAAGTGGAGCTCCAACGCCGAACTTACCCGACTACCCCCGATCGTCCCCAAGCCCTATAATTTGCACGAACTGACAGTTTCCCGCTCAACACGGCCTAAAACAACCAGTAATTGAACTAAATAATTTTTTTATTGAAGCAAATTAACTGAAATTGTTTCCAAAATGTTAATCTGAGGTCATTCGTTAAGATTTGAATTAATTATTAATTAGAATCTAAACGGTTTGCTAATTAGATTCTAAGATAGCTTTAGCTTTTGCTGTTGTAAAAGTTAAGAATTAATTAAATTTTTAGCATCCGCTCTTTGTGTTTATAAGAGTTAAAAGTATTATTTTTTCATATTTTTAAGACTAGCCGTACACTGTGATTCTAGCTTCGATATATCTACTTAACATTCTACTCCGCTTCTTAAGGTTATAGCGCAATGATACAAAACGAATAGCTTCATTAATAATAAGACTGCCGATTGCAACTAAAGCGATTTGTATCAAGGAGTATCGATTTAAATGATACGAAAGCGCCATGATCACAGATGCGTTTATTGCTTAATTTATGTTGTTGAAGCTTTATGTTTTGTTTATGTCATGCAACCATTATAATTATATTATGTGATCATGTCACTTACAAGAATATATATACTAAAGTTCTCTTTGCTTTCAATAAACTGCTTGTAAGGTTGGCATAGTGGTTTAAGAAGCCGCCTCGCCGCATGACACTGCGCCGAGAGTTGTGAGTTCGAGCCCCACACGAGTCAACACTTTGTGTAATTAACAAAGTGTTGTTTCGAGTCTGGGTGATCATTGTGTCCGTTAGTTGTATGTTTGTAAAGTCCACCGTGTTTAGAGTTTGGCCTAAAATTGGGTAGTTTGCAGAAAACAGTGGAAGCGATTAATTCATCCAGTCTTAGCCCAAGGCAAAGGATCTAAACAGTATTACTGTGACTTCACAGCGAGTTCAAGTAATAGGTAGGTACATCAAAAATTTACCTTAGATCTCCTGGTGATGTTCTTGAGCTAAATTAGACACATCATACAAATATATTGGCCAAAATAGATAAATTAAGTATCTTATAGCTACCGCAGGGTGCAGTTCGGCGAAGTTCTACTCCTCGGGCACCAAACACGGATTCACACAAGTTTTACAATGTTCAATTTTACAAGCTTATTTTTTATCACAAAACGATTCGCGAAGCAACGAGGATGTGCTTTCCAAAAGACAATCAATATAATTAAATTCAAAACGCAAGAGTACAAAACTGCGTGAGCGCAAGAAAAATTTTCAAAAACGGAAGTGAATGACAGTTCAGTGTGACCATAGTCAAAATTTAAAATAGACTAAACAAAACGTTACCAAATCAATATAATCGATTTGACTTATCATAAAAACTATTTCTATTACAAACATCCACCCGCCCCGGACCGGCCGTCCGGTCCGCTAATCAGTTGGTAGACGTGACAACGTTGCAACCGCTCTCCTCAGAATCGAACCGTCCACCAAGACCTCAGCAAATCGGGGAACTCCATCAGCCCCAGTTACCAAACGAAGAATGCGCCCCCTGCGCCATCTGAGTGGCGTAAGGTTAGCCTCCTTGATCAAAACGAGGTCATCAATCTTGGGTGGATCGGTCTTGTCGGTTCACTTAACGCGTTGCTGGAGTATGTGCAAATATTCCAAATTCCAGCGTTTCCAAAAGCTCTGAGTAATCTGGCGTACCAATTCAAAACGCGAGAGACGACCAGGTCTCGTATCAATATAGGGGTACTCAGGCAAGGCGACAAGTGAGCGACCAATCAAAAAATGGCCCGGCGTAAGGGCCTCCAAATCATTCGGATCTGAGGAGATCGGGCACAATGGCCTAGAGTTCAAAACGGCCTCAATCTTACAAAACACAGTTGCGAGTTCCTCAAATGTAAGGACAGACTCACCGATTGTCCTGCGCAAGTGTGTTTTGGCCGATTTTACAGCGGCTTCAAAAATACCACCCCAGTGTGGACAATTTGGTGGGGAAAACAACCAATTTATCCCACGTCGGGCAAGCCTATTGCCTATATCAGCCTTGTTGGTTTCAAGGAAATTAACAACGTCATTCAAATAACTATAAGTGTCCTTGAAATTAGTGCCGCAGTCAGAACGGATTAAGGAAGGCAGCCCTCTGCGGGATACAAATCTGTCAAATGTGGCTACAAACGCCTCGGTCGTAAGCGAGGAGACCAGTTCTAAGTGTACGGCCTTTGTGGAAAGACTTGTGAAAGTCTTGCTGTTTCGAAGTGTCGACGTCTTCACCAAAAAGGGACCAGCGAAGTCCGTGCCAACACCGTCAAACGTCCTGCTCTCTGTTACGCGATCTGCCGGTAAGTCTCCCATCAAGGGCTGCATTGTAGAAGCCTTGAGCTTATAACAAGGGATGCAGCGAAAGACTACACTCCGAATAATTCTTCGGGCCGACAAAATCCAAAACTCGCGATGCAGAATAGCCAACAAAGCATTACAACCAGCATGCGAGTTCTTAAGGTGACGGTCAGTTACCAACAAGCGTACTAAATGAACGTCCTTGGGTAACAAAAGGGGGTGACGTGCCCCGTAAGGGAGGTTGGCGTTCTTGAGATGCCCTCCAACGCGCAAGAGACCCGTATCGTCCAAAAAGGGGTTCAATTTAGATACAGCGCCCAATAATATCAATTTCCCTGACTTGAGGATAGCAATCTCCTTCTGAAAGTGCGCCAATTGCACAGAACGAACCCAAAAGGTGAGGGACTCCTGTCGTACCTATGGTGAAAGAAACGGTGTCAGATGTTTCTGTTGTGGGTGCCTAAAATTAAAAACAAAACGCTTTATCCAAGCAGTAACACCTAACAACTTGTCAAGGGAGCTGTAACGATTCAACAAAAAATCGGGGTCGAAGGCGCATTCCATCTTCTAAAGAGTGAGTGTTTGTAGACCCGGCAAATTGGAAGTATTTAAAACTGGCGTTCGAGGCCAATCAATTTCTGGTCGACTCAACCATTCCGGCTATGGTGGGGCATAGCGAATGACCTATCAAACTAGGCGTCAAGCATCCGCGCGAGGCAGAATCAGCGGGGTTGAGCTCACCTGGCACGTGTCTCCAAACAAGCTTGACTTCAGATTTCTGTATTTGGGAAACGTGATTAGCGACAAACACCTCCAAGGTGTGGACAGAAGTCTTCAACCCACAAAGAACATTTGGCTGTCTGTCCAGGCGTAGGTCCTATTAATACAAATGGTTTTACCCAAAGTACTAGACACGTGGTTCAATAAGCGTATAAGTAGGACTGCTCCCGAGAGCTCCAATTTCGGGATGGTCAGAGATGTCCGAAGGGGTGCAACCTTGCTCTTCGCCATGATCAGGGAAACCCTCACCTGACCTGAGGCACTAACTGTGCGCAAGTACACTACGGCCACGTGACCATGTTCCGAGGCATCATAAAACCCGTGAAGGATGGCCTTGTACTTCCCGGGAGGAAGGATGGGACCAGGCAAGGAGATCTCGTTGACGGCAGGAAGTGAGATACAAAAGAAGTCCATTCCTCAACAAGAGTGCCGGGTAGAGGTTCGTCCCAGGTCAATCCTGCTGTCCAAAGCTTCTGCAAGAAGCATTTTGCCCAAAATATAACTGGAGGGATCCAACCGTTCGGATCAAAGGTTATGGCGACAGAAGACATCACGAGACGTTTAGTCCAAGAACAAGGCAATTTCAGGTCTGCGTTATACGTAAAGATGTCTTGGACTGGTCTGTACTGGACGCCGAGAACAGACATCATGGCGGGTTTGTCAAAAATCTCAAATAGATGTGGATCTTGCTGATGATCCTCTGGCAAGCCTTCCAAAAGCGCTGGTGAGTTGGAAATCCATTTGCGCAACTCATAACCAGCGGAGGCCAAAATACCTATCAATTCGTCCCGCAGGAGGATCGCCTCGTGCGCTGTGGAGGCACCTGAACAAATGTCATCCACGTAAATATCGTTTTTCAAGATGGCAGAGGCTCGTGGGAAACGTAAGCCTCCGCGGTCTGCGAGCTCCCAAAAATAACGTATTGCCAAGTAGGGGCTTGACCTTAACCCGTACGTATTGGTATTGAGCTCGTAGACGACCATAGGATTGCGAGGAGACTCTCTCCAAAGGATCAGCTGGAAGCGACGGTCATCATGGTGGATAATCGTCTGCCTGAACATCATTTTTATTATTGATGAAGTCCAACTAATCATAATTAAACAAACAACTTTAAAAAAAAAAAAAAAATTATATCGGCTACAAACACAACCTGATGTCGTCGGAAGCTGGTGATGACGTCACAAAGGTCCTTGACCACCTTGGGACCAGAATGCAAGCACCGGTTCAAGGATACGCCTGTAGAAGTTTGCGCAGAATCATCAAACACTGTGCGCAGCTTGCCAGTTGATGGCTTCAATACCGCATGATGCGGGAGAAAGTAGTGCTCCACCGAACGCCAATCCAAGTTTGACACGGACATGTGTCCCAACTGTTCATATTCTCTCATGAACTCAATATATCTTTGTCTGAGCTCAGGATCACGACCCATGCTGCGCTCCATAGCCAACAATCTCTTTTCGGCTAAAGGTCGTGACTCACCGAGCGGAGGCCGAAAAGACAGAAAAGGCAGCTTCGTAATGATCCGACCAGAACGGCGTCGACCAGTGTTGTTCTGGAAGAACAGCTCGCACTCTTCATGTTCTGGATTCAAAAGGGCAGCTTGAGGGGGCTCTTCTACTTCCCTAAACCTCTGAACCGCATCAGAGAGAGCAGAGCCTACAGCCAACAAATTATCAAGTTCGGGTGGAGCGGGGTCCCTAGGTACAGGTCCCATTAAAGCAAATCCAAATATGGTCGGGATGGCAGTCAAACCATTTGGCACCAAGACCCGTTTCCCACCAATCAAAATTCCACCGAGCACATCAGAGCCAATCAACAAATCGATTTGTCCCGGTGTGTCAAATTTGGGGTCTGCCAGATCCAATCCCGATGTCAAATTCACCACAGCAGCAGGTAGCTGTTTCTGTGGATGCATACCCAAAATATTCTTCAGCACAATAGCCGAGGTTTTAATCCTCGGGTGTGAAGATTCAACAGGGGCAAACAAAACCTTAACTTGCCCTTCAACATTAGATGTTTAAACAAAGAAAAGAAAGAACCGATAAGAAATTAAATATTAATTACAATGGTTATCAATTTACAGAGAGCGAATTAACTACATTTCTTGGGTTAAAAATAGATGAAAAACTAAACTGGAAAGACCATGTAGACTATGTATGTTCCAAAGTGAGTCAGTCCGCATATGGACTATATAGGACTATAACAGCCTATCATGGCATTGTCGTATCAACATTACGGTACGGAATAATATTTTGGGGCAATTCCACTGACTGGCTATCGGCATTTAAAGTTCAAAAGCGGTGCATTCGAACAATTTTTGGTATAAAGGTACCCGATAGTTGCAAACCGTACTTTGTAAATAATAATCTGTTGACCCTGCTTTGCATTTACATAAAGGAGTGTGCTGTGTTTGTGAAACAAAATATGGAGTTATTTAAAAAAAAAAACAAGTATTCGACATGCTGGTAAATTGTGTGTTGTCGAAAGTAAAACGGCGCTAATGCACAAAAGCTTCTTTTGCACTGCACCACGCATTTACAACAAATTACCTACTCAAATAAAAAATATTGAAAATCTACAATTATTTAAAAGGCATCTTCAAAAACTGCTTGTAGTTAAATGCTATTACTCGCTGCAGGAATATTTAGATGATACACATAATGCAAATAATTAATTAGAAATAAACTTTATTTATTTTTAAATTATAATATTTACTTATATACATTTGACATTTTAATTGTGATTAGCTGACATTTTACTTTTATTATTATTATTGATATTTTATCATTTCATTTTTAATTATTTCATGACATTTTAATATTCTTATTTCTAAATTATGACATTTTGGACTCTTATCTGACATTGTATATTTTCACGTTAAACTGTAATAATTTATGTTGATTTTAATTTTATAATAAGTAATAGTTTACTGTTTCTGTGTTTGCATGCCTAATTGGTGGGATATGGTAATAGAACATTGTATTTATTTTTAAGATCTGCAAATGTATACCCATATTCGCAAATTAATAAATGAATTATTATGAATTATGAATTATGTTACGTCACCTATTCCCCGAATACAATTAGGAAAAGAGCCCATATTTAATTTAACCTGCCCTACCAAATAAGTGGAAACAATGCAACCTTGTGAAGCTGTGTCCAATATAGAACGGACATCAACAGAGGTCCCCGTGGGTCCCCAGACCCTAACAGCAACTGTTGGTAGGATAACGGTCTCAATGGGGGAGGTTGGAGTTATAGGGCAGGGGTCAATGACCTATTGTTGCCTGGGTGGCGACCGTTGGCCAGAACCAGGCAAGTCAAAATGAGGGTGCGGCTTGAAGTCTTCAAAGGTGCGATGATTCGATCCGCGCGCCATCTGTGGGGGGTCATAATGACGTACCCGCCCAAAACGAGGTGGACGCGAGTTAAGGCGGGGTCGCTCCGCCAAAGGTGGGGAATACCTGGGGCAACATTCATGGTGCTGGTGACGTTGAGCAGTCACACATTCTGGTGCGCAAGAGAGAGGAGGCGTGCGCACGCTACGGTTCTCTAAGCGGGGTGAGCGGTGATCAATTGAGCGAGGCGAATCTCGGCTGCGCGCCGGTGAGCCTCGGCTGCCACCTTCAGAACACCCGCCCGTGCGCGGCGTCGGCTGATTGGACAAGCGGCCTACCTCTCTAGCATTCAGGCAGAGAATGTCCAAATGCTGTCCTCCACAATGAGGACAGGGGCGAGTGTTTGGGCAGTCTCGCTGGTAGTGGGACACCAAGCAAGAGAAGCAAAGGCGGCGGGCATTCGCGATGCGCCTACGAGAGGCGACATGCAGGTCCAAGAATGCCCTACAACTGGCCGTTCTGTGCCCCGGGACCTTGCAGTAAGAGCAATCCGCTGGGCTCTGCGTGACTGCAAAGCGAGGAGGGCGCCGGTCAACATTGGCTCGGGTGTGAACGCGAGCCTGCTCCTTGACCTTGGGAGGCTGCGACTTAGCCGGCGTGTCACCACCGGAGTTGTCCAAGACCCGGAACTCATCCTCGAGGACCCTCTCCAGGTCAGCAAAGGGGGGCAGATGGGTCGCGCTATCCCCACCAAAGCGCTGTTCAAAACGTGATCTCAGGTCGGCAGGCAGTTTCTTGAGCACAATGTGTACCAATAGGTAGGACCATTGGTCCACGGGCAGGTCCAAGCACCTAAATGCGTTGATTGCCACCAAAAGCGGGTTCAAAAGTTGGGTGCGCAACCGTCTTTTGGTGGCCTATTACTTGAACCACGCTCTGCTACCAAAAATTATGTTTAGAATTTGGGCTAAAATTGGGTAGTTTGCAGAAAACAGTGGAAGCGATTAATTCATCCAGTCTTAGCCCAAGGCAAAGGATCTAAACAGTATTACTGTCACTGCACAGCGAGTTCAAGTAATAGGTAGGTTCATGAAAAATTTACCTTAGATCTCCTGGTGATGTTCTTGAGCTAAATTAGACACATCATACAAATATATTGGCCAAAATAGATGAATGAAGTATTTTATAGCTACCACAGGGTCCAGTTCAGCGAAGTCCTACTCCTCGGGCAACAAACACGGATTCACACAGGTTTTACAATGTTCAATTTTACAAGCTTATCTTTTATCACAAAACGATTCGCGAAGCTACGAGGATGTGCTTTCCAAAAGGCGATCAATATAATTAAATTCAAAACGCAAGAGTACAAAACTGCGTGAGCGCAACAAAAATTTCAGAAACGGAAGTGAATGACAGTTCAGTGTGACCATAGTCAAAATTTACAATAGACTAAACAAAACGTTACAAAATCGATATAATGGATTTGACTTATCATAAAAACTATTTCTATTTCAAACACCCCGCGACACAGGATTTAGACCTAGTGCGGGAGTCGTCTTTAGCACCGAATTCACACAATAATTATCTCTGGCACTGTTGACCGCTATGACCACGGACAATCCCGTACATCATCATCATGACGCTTGAAACAATTTTAAATTAAACACTAAAACCTCTCCACTTTCAGCATAATAATTCTTCCACCATAATAAATACAATATCCGCATTATAACTAAAAATAACAGTGTTTACCCGTCGCTTGCAATAAATACTGCTAGTAATATATTGTACTTTGTACCGGCTAAATGGCTCGAGCAGACCTATTGTGCATAATAAATAATAAATTTGTTATTCAAATTTATGAAGCGATTTCTTTTGTTTTATCCTGTGTATACATATTGTGATTCTTGCTAATGTTCACTTTAGTATGCTGAAAGTTGAAACTACGAAGTCTGATTTATAAGCTAGAAGATATGGGATCTTCGCACGCAAATAAAACCTTATCATCATATTAAATTATATCGAAACTAAATTAAGCCCACAAAGATGTCGGTTATTCGGGTAGTAAATAACTGGTTCTGGTTCTCCAAACTATCTCCACATACAAAAACCAATAATAACATCGTTCCGAAGTGTCGTGAAAGCAGGACAAATATACAACAAACACACTTTCAAGTTTATACCAATTAAAATCATACTTATGGTCCGCAAGCCTACATCAAGTGCCGCATACCATGGATTTTGAGTCTTAAGTGTAAGTCAGTTAGCTCTGCTAGTAAAGTTTGGGAAGGTCCTGGAATCTTCGTAATGCCAGCAAACTAGGCCCTGAGTTCTTGTAACGTATGTCCGGTACCTATCGCGTCTGCGTCATAATACCGCATATACGCTCGGCCAATCAGAGAAGGCCATCGTCCGTGCTCGCGAAGTCTGACCATATATGGTCACGTAGCAACTCCAACTCTGATGGAGAGCTCCAGTATATATAGGGGCCGACAGAGAGGCCGGCACCGCCAGTCTATCCTACTGACCTACTACCGCTACTCTGTCCGTATCCATCGTACGTGTATCCTGGTCCCAGCTGTGGCTAAGTTACTACATTTACTGCACTAGCGTACTGCCCATCTCTCTACCTGCTAGCTGAGGCCGGCTGACGCCGCCTGCTTGACTCTATTGGTTGTGGCTTTCCTAATGCTGCTTCCCTTCAGGTTCCAGGTCTACCTTAAAGCGCCGGGCTACGCTACCTAGACCGCTACACTTCCCTGCATCGTCTTCGGCGTCACCTCTGCCGAAGAGTCTGGCCCTGCCCTGCTCATCGCAAACACACCGCCGGCGCCTGCCAGCTGAACCAACAGTCTGCGAGAATCTGCCCGCTACGCGCAGCCCTTCGAGCAGCCTGCCTGCACACTACCGGAGGAAACAGCGTGGGAGACTGCAGCCCTTAGTGTTCAGGCCAGTGTCGTGTTGTTGGTCGGGCATACTCGTGCATGGGAAGTGAGACAATACTCGGCAAATAAACGCATAGAATATTTTCTGCGTTTCTTTTCTAGAACCCGTTACATTCTAAATTACTACTTCACCTAGTGTTCAATTAATTGCGTACTGAATTTAATTACGACAGTTCATCGTGCTATGGTTTACTTTATCTCCCGTAAGTTATCAATCATCTATACATATAAATAAAATTGGAGTGTCTGTTTGTAATATTAAAACAACCGCTTTTTACTAAATGCATAATATGGATGTATACGCGGTACATATACCGAAATGTAATTTTTTACAATTTTTGTCTGTCTGTCTGTCTGTTTGTTCTTGCTAATCTCTGCAACGGATGGACCGATTTTGACGGGACATTCACTGGCGGATAGCTGATATACCAAGGAGTAATTAGGCTACAAATTAACCGGGTACGCGAAGTAATTCCCTCGGGACGCGGGTAAAACCGCGGGAAACAGCTAGTCATCAATAAATGAGAAACTCTTCCGTTACTGACTGACAGACAACACACAGCCGACACTATGTAAAGCATATGCCTTGGGTAGTGTAAAGGAGCACTAAGAGAGGATTTTTGAAAATTCCCACCCTAGGGGTAAAATTTCTCACGTGTGTAGAGCCACAGGAGATGTCTATTTCATCATCATCATCATCCTAGATGATGATGATGATCCTTTAACAGTCCACTGCTGGACTAGGCCTCTCCTTTGAAAGGAGGAATTGGCCTTATATACCACGCTGGCCACACGGGTTGGTATAGGGTTTGTATCAAGTTTTCCTTCTCTTACAGTGCTGTTCTTTGCATGATATGCTCCCTCTGTCGGCTTTTACGACACCCATGGGATGATACGGGGTGGTGACAATCCGTATTCTTCATCCGTCACCACACGGAGTGATGTCTATTTACCTACAATAAAAATTTTCTTGACACGTATTTGTTGAAGAGAGCACTAACTTAAAGCGTGATTAACTACGCACAAATTACGCACGCATTCACGCATCAGCTGAAATTTTTTATGATGACTTGCAGAAACACCTTTGTCTCATCTCACGTCGAATTAATTAACGTCAAACGATTAACATACATATTATTAATTGATCAAAGTGACTCAAAAGATTGTTATGGGAAACGTGATTTTGTTGGAAAGGCTTAACTTTTAACGTTTCCACGATAACACGTGACCATACGATATAAACTTGGCGGCTTGTATTTATTTATAGTGTAGCTACGTTTGCGTTGGTAGGGCAACCAAATTTTTTAAAAGGAAAGATCTATTTTATTTCGTATGACGCTCATTGCGTGGTTCTCCTTGCCGTTGATAATTACACGGCGAGTATAGCTACATCTGCAGAGGTATTTATTTTGTTAGGTGGACGCTTGTTGCTTTGGTTCTTAGGTAAAGTCGTCTCTCCCGATACTTGCCACAGGGCAAGAATCGTTAGACTATGTTGGAGGCCTGAGGGCGATCTATAAAAACCTAAATAGCTCGAGAGTTCAAAATATACAGGTACATTAAAAAAAGAATGTTTGATGGTTAATTGTATGGTAAGTTGTTTTAATAAATTATTTAAATTCACACTATCCTTCGTCCGGGAAGTAAAGGCAACCCTTCACGGCTTTTGTGATGCTTCGGAACGTGGTCACGCGGCCGTTTTTTTAAACATTTTTATACATTACATTTTTTTTACATTTAAGGTAGCGATAGCCGAGTGGATATACCAATAGACTGTCATGCAGAGGGTATCAGGTTCGATAGACGGCGCACACCAATGACTTTTCGGAGTTATGTGCGTATTGAATTGTTAATTCTGACTAATAAAGACTGCACGGTTGGCGTAGTGGTTTTTAGCGGCCTCCTCGCCTCGGTACTGCGCCGAGTGTTGTGGGTTCGATTCCCACACGAGACAACACTTTGTGTGATCCATAAATTGTTGTCTCGAGTCTGGGTGTTCATTGTGTCCGTTAGTTATATGTTTGTAAAGTCCCCCGCGACACAGGATTTATTCCTAGTGCGGGAGATGTCTTTTTAAAAGAAAAAAAAAAATTATCGCTTGTCCCATGCCTCGGAGAGCACGTTAAGCCGTCGGTCCCGGTTGTCATGAAGATCTTTGACAGTCGTTACAGGGCGTCAGTACCTTCTAAATAAACTGACACTAGTCTAAACCATGGAATATCGCTATCCCTTCGGGTTGCGGAGGTCAGACAGGCAGTCGCTCCGTGGAAAAGCTAATATTCAGCCAAATCCGGTTAGACTAGAAAGCGGACCCCAGACTGAAACTGGGATAACGCTAAGAGAAAGAAGACATTTTTTTACATTTACATCCGTATAGAATGTTTTTATTATAATTCACCAAAAAAAAATGAAAACAAGAAAGACATAATTTGATGAAGTAGTTGGTTGAGATGTCCTCGGTATTGATATTGAGGGTCCATTGGTACATTGTTTTTGTAGAGGAATACTGGACTGCAGTCTGTCCTCGGAACAGATGAAACCCAGGACTTTTAGTTGCACATGAGTACTTACGTGCAAGAACATATTAGCGCAGTTCAGGATAGTTCCACGGATGTCCGTTAGATGACGCCAGTGATTACTGTTTTCGCTATTGGTCGATAGAGGAGCTCAGTTGCTTGTAGCTACAACTATTTTATAACGTTTATTTAGTACTGTCTGCAGCTTTAAACAAAATGTTGGTCATCCTACCAGCACGTCAGGATTTGGGTGAATCCGCTGGGACCGCTTGTTTTTATTGAACACTGCTATAAATGTTAAATATCGAATTTCGGATGTTCACAGTGGCCGCTACTCCATGAGATTCACCCTTGTATGTGTATATTCAGAAGTATTAAAGCTATTTCTCTTTTACCGAAATATTTTGCTCATGCGATATTTTAAATGATTGCGATTTAAAGACATATTTTTTATTCATTTTGGTTGTTTACAATAGGTACTAGTACAAACTAACTCTATTCTAGATGATGACGGTTTTTCCTAGCTTAATGACTTCTTGAGAAGAAAAGTCGAAACAAACTCAGAGTCATTGCTTTTTTTCCTGACATTTTATCTTTTTAAGATAAGACAAAAGGGTTTAGTTTATAGTTATATTTATAGTCTCACGCCTGTATCCCCGAAGGGTTGGGCAGAGGTGTAAATATTACACCCACATTTCGCCATGATTTTTTACGTCCCACGTAATAGGGGGCGAGCATATTGCCGTTACCGGGCACATCACCAGACTCCGGGCTGCTACTGAGTATTCGGAAAACGCAGTAACACTTTTGCCCGACCCGGGAATCGAACCCGGGACCGCCAATCAGCAGTCGCATACGCTATCCACTGGACCACAGATGCAGTCAGATTCAGTATGCGAGTACAATGCAATTTGTTTAATGATACAAGTTTATTGAACGAGTGTTGATCGCGTTAGCCTGAATAGGTCTTACTACGGAATTCAATATTCGATCTATATAGAGATCTGTAGATTTTAGATTAGTTTTTTGACATAAGCTCCATACAAAATATGTCAAACGTGAATCTCGAATCTCAAAATCCATGTATGGATCGAATATTGAAAATGGCCGTTAGTAATCGCAGATAGAGAGTGACTAATGTATGTGCGTTAAAATGTTGAGTGCTTTAAAATAAACTTGCATAGTACACTGCTTTGTTATAGATTCTCCAGTCAGATAATTCTTGGCACAAATGTTTAGCTTGTTTATCGATCGGCAGTATCAATATCATCCTAGTAAATATATGTATATATAGCTGCCCGTCCGTGAGGTGATGGGTTAACAATACAAGTAATACTACGTACTATCCCTACTATCCCTACTATATTATTATAAATTCGAAAGTGTGTATGTATGTATGTATGATCCGTTTTCACGCTAAAACGGCTAAACCGATTTTGTTGAAATTGAATATAGTGATATATTGCACCATGGAGACGGACATATGCTACCATAAGTTACAAAAATTAAACGGGGAGGGAGTGTAGGGAGGATAGAAGTTTGTACGGCACAAATTTACCTCTTGGAAGTAAGAACGCATGCGCTAATAATTGAGTGCTGCGCATGTGCTAACACATATCTGTCAGTACTGTCACGTCATAGGTACATAATGTCATATTGTGCACGTTGATTAAATTGTTCGCATGTAAACTAAAAATTATACAATAAGCTAAAACGGCTGAAACAATTTTCCCTACTAATATTAAAAATGTGAATATGTTTATAGAGATATATTGAACATGTATTAGAACATGGCTTTGACATTTGACTATATGCAAGGTGATGTTATTCCTCCTATATTACCTTTCGAGTGATTTCGGTGTAGATAACGCTAGATAATGACATGGATACTGACCGAGTTACTTTGTACCTTACCCTATAGAGTTTCTGAAATCTTTAAAATAATCAGGAGTGTCTTCACACAACTTGAGACTGAAAGTAGATTTGTGTTACCCCAAATTTAACGCGCGCGAAGCGGCGTCCAAAAGCTAGTACTATATAATAATAACAAGTACCGTAAAAGATTTGAGATAAATAAATTAAATTAGTTAAAAATAATTATTTATGCATCAAAAGAGCTTGTGTATTTATATTATTTTAGCTCTTTAGGTATATTGTGGTAATAAATCAATCCATAGTATAAGTACCTAAAGGTTAAGTATTTTAAAGATGGCGCTCATATTACGAATGTATCCTGTATCCCAGATAAATTTACAAAAACTCAACTAACATACATAATACGTTAGTTGAATTTTTGGCGTGTCTGGAGATCAAACCCATAACACTCGGCTCAACGTTAAACAGCGAGACAGTGACTTAAACCACTACGCTGGTTTGAATATTTTATGTCAAATATGTATTCCCTTGTTTTTCAAGACTCCGACTCTGGGTGCATAGTTCTTAATAAAATTTAGTCCGTGGAGAAGAATCCACGGTAACAACTTAGCTCATTCTCAAGAAAATACCTTTCAAATCTTCAATAATCTAAAACGTTGAAAACTTTGCAAGGTTTTACAAATGCGACTCAGGTATTACTGATACCTGAGTCGCATTTGAAAAAACCTCTTTATGCATGATAGCCAAATTGAGGCTACGATCTTTAGGAACTGAACTAAAAAAAGAAGGATGTAATAGCACACGCGAATGACGCGATGCAACGGTTCAATAGTCGTATTGTATACCAGGTAAAGCCGCGAGACACAGCTATTTCTACATGTACTCATATCATAAATACGTAGAATCAGTAAAGCGAAAATAGTCAAAAATACGTCCCTACGCGCATATTATGTCCTCAGCTTATGAAGGTTATAAATACGGGATTCTTTACTTACAGTTACACACATTTTACGATTCCGGTTCGGTAAAAAAGGGTTCTATAACGTGTCAAGGATCTGTCTCGGCAGGTGTATTCTTTGTGGCTGATTATTCGCTCTTATTTCTTCATGATATTATTATGTTCAGTTAATTTACTAGGCTTATTAATTTCTTATGAACAGCATATACTGTACAATATATCGTTGACATGTTTAATTCCTTAATAGAGGTTGTAAAAATTGATTAAAGATGTTAAACATATTTAAACGGATTACATCCATTGTCAATTATATACAAGCTAGAAAATTATTTTACTTATTTCTCGCAATAGGAATAATAGTAACTTTATTAATTCATAAAGAACACAAAAGTTTGCGAAGTTTTCACTTGTATATAAAAGATTTTGTCAGACGAAGATCGATCACTTAAATACAGCACAGAGAAAACTATTACAAGCCTTACGTAACTAGCCCATAGATATTGCCAATTTATCATCCAAATCCGCAATTTATGGATCAGCCATCAGATCAAGTGATAGGGAATAAAATGGCGTTTCGTACCATAGTACTTAAAAAAGTTAACATGTTTTTTTCGTTTTCTTTTTCACGGAATTAAGTTTTTAATTATTATTAAGCTACATAATAGCTGACATATTGACAGCAAACAATCAGCCGCAAACAGTTAGCCAGGTACACATACAGGCTGTACATGAAAGGTAGGCGGGGTGCTAGGCAGGCGGACTGGGCGGACGGTTTTATCTCAACCGTATAAAAAGCCTGAATCATAACACGAGTGAAGCCCGGATTATGAGATTAGAAGGTGTTTCGTACCTACTGCTGGTTCAGTTAATGGCGTGACGTTTCTGAGCGTTATCTATACTATATACTCTTACTATAATAAAATAAGACTGAAGAGAAACAACTTGTCCGAATTTTAAAGATTTTTATGATGGAGCTATGACTTATCGTACAAGGCTATAGCATACGCTATATAAAATCACGCTGTAAGGCAAGTATATGGAGCAGTAGCCCTAAATAAGCCGCGGGCACATGTAGTCTAGAATACGACCGATATTTCATTAGGGTGTTGTTTGTAAATTTATTCCAAGGGAGAGGATCATCATACAGCCTTTCACAGTCCTTTGTAGGAGATAGGTGTCTTATAATTTTTGTCACAATGGCATTGTAAGTCAATAGAAGTATTTGCTCTACTATGATGCTGCTGATGCATGCTGGTCAGACGGGTATATGTTTTATATCGAGTTAGACGTCTCCGCGCAAAGCTACTATTTACTTGGTGTACTTATCATAGTTGCCTCACCACAGTATGTTTGCGAAAAGATGGAAAACTCGACATCAAACCCTGTACCAACCCGTCTGGACAGCATGGTATAGTAAACCAATCCTCCTATTGACTCAAAAAGTTACTGCAAACAAATTACGAGTGGCCAACGGTCCATGTTGGCGCCGAGCCCCGTAACTACTTGCAGCCCCAGGTGTCTCGACAAATGATACTCAGGTTTATGTAGTGGACTGTATATTGCTTGATTGGCGATGTTTACAAAAAAACAAACAAATACAATATATTAAAACCGCGACGCGGCGAGCGTGCGTTCGCTCAGTGGTCTAAGATGGGTATGTAGGTGGCTCCCAGCGCGACATCGCGCGAGCCCGAGAACCGGTTCGACGTCACGGCGATTCGGGTGCATGGAGGCCCGAACAGGTTCCCCCCGTTGAAGGTTGAAGTCTTCAAGGTGATGGCAATAGGCACAAGTTGTTGTAAGCTCGCTTTATGGTCCCCTTCTTTGTCTTGATGACGACGACTCTCGTACGACCGTCTGAGCCAGGCGTGATATCGATCACCCTGCCCATCAGCCACAAGAGAGGTGGTCGACTGGCGTCCTTGACCAGAACCATGCTGCCTATCTTCAGGTCCCGGTGCCCATCAGTGTGTCACTTTGACTTCTGCTGGAGGAGTGAAACATATTCGTTAGAAAAACGATGCCAAAAATGTTGTCTCAGTTTCTCGATCCTCTGATATCGCTGCAGTCGATTGATGTTGGCGTCGTCAGGTATCGGAGGACGAGGGACTGACGTGAGTGGTCGCCCAATGAGGAAGTGAGAAGGGGATAAGTATGAAAGATCGGAAGGATCAGAGGATAGAGGTGTAAGTGGGCGTGAATTTAAAATAGCATCTATCTGGATCAGGCATGTAGAGAGCTCTTCATAAGTTAGATGAGTTAGGCTTAAGACTCTACGTAATAAATGTTTGGTGGACTTAACGGCTGCCTCCCACAAGCCACCGAAGTGTGGTGAGTAGGCAGGAATAAATTTAAATTGAATGCCACGTTGAACAATGTCAGATTCTATGTCTTCTTAAGCATGCATTAAGAAACGAGAAAGCTCATTAAACGCTCCGACGAAAGTAGTGCCGTTGTCACAGTAGACACGTTGAGGTAGTCTGCGGCGCGCCGTAAACCGACTGAAGGCGGCAAGAAATGCCTCTTTCGTCAGCTCCGGTACGAGCTCCAGATGCACGGCTCGGACTGCAAAGCACACAAACACGCAAATATAAGATTTCTGTAATCTGCTACCTCTACCTTTACGGTCGGCTATAAGCACTGGTCCGGCATAGTCTAACCCTGTATTCAAAAAAGGGTACTCTAAATTAGTTCTGTCTGCAGGCAGGTTTCCCATGGTTACCTGGACAGGTTGAGGATTGAAACGGGTACGGTGAACGCATTTACGTACTATTTGCCTAGACAAATTTCTGCCTCCTAAAGGCCAATAGGTGAGTCTGACATTAGAAAGGAGTAATTGAGGCCCAGAATGTAAAAGAATTTTATGATAATGTTCAAAAATAAGTTTTGAAATAAAATGTTTACTACAAATGAGAATAGGATGTTTTACGTCAAATGTTGAATTGAGGATTGATGCAAAAAATATAGATGCAAGTATACGATAGATGTGCAAGAAAAATTGCCACTTATGAAGAGATCGTCATGCCAGATCCGAATAGCACCATTTAAATTCTTGGAAGCGGTATAAATATATAGGTGGGAAATAAAGGAAATTGGAACGAACTCACTCAGTACAAGACCCTTTGTGGTGTATTGTCCTCGAGTCCTCGCAAGATGTCGACGGGTTCACAGTGGCGCAATCACGATGTCCACGCGGGCGTACGCGCAACAAGACGGCTAATATATTTGTATTTGTCCTCTTCACGGACGACTGCATCGACTGGTAGGTTCTTGAAGGTCCAGGTATTCCAGTGCTCAATGGTCCTGTGCTCGAAGGTCGTAGGACCAGTGTTGGCGCCGAGCCCCGTAACTACTTGCAGCCCCAGGTGTCTCGACAAATGATACTCAGGTTTATGTAGTGGACTGTATATTGCTTAAGTGGCGATGTTTACAAAAAAACAAACAAATACAATTTATTAAAACCGCGAAGCGGCGACAGTGCGTTCGCTCGGTGGTCTAAGATGGGTGTGTAGGTGGCTCCCAGCGCGACATCGCGCGAGCCCGAGAACCGGTTCGACGTCACAGCGGTTCGGGTGCATGGAGGCCCGAACAGTCCAAGCACTAGGTAATGAAGAATTTTGTTTCATGGTAAAGCTTGAATTACATGTTCGTTTTACTAAAATCTTAAGATATTCTACACAGAACTTGGCAGCGATAGAGATCACAATTTATTTGCTGGTGAAGTAGACAAAAACGCCCATCCTTAGTTTTGAATTTAGCTCTCATTTCATATTTATGTTTGGGATAGTATAGGTTCTGTAGCTACGTAATTTTATACGTAATACTAACCTCATTTTTACAAACTAGAATTCACCCGCCAATAGGTACACCTGTATCTGAACATGATGAAAACATCACTTTTACTTATTTCTACGGGATGTACACAGTTGCAAGCGCCATGTTCCTTGAAACAAAGGTATGTGGTATTTATTCTGTAGGAAAATAGAAATGTAATATTAATGAACACGAAAGTTTAAATTTCTATACTGAAAACATTTTTATTCATTCATTTAGCTTATAATTCGGTGTGCCCACTGATCCTAGCGCTGGTCCTTTAAAGAACCAATCGTTGTACACGCAAACTGGTCTCCGCAACAATTATAGAACAATTAATTTCCTAAAAATCCTCTCGAACAATCGTAATTATCTTTTTACGGAGACGAGGTGCAAAGGTATCCGATAGAATCAATTAATTCTTTAATTACCCGAATTTGCCCAATCTATCCAGTGCCCCAATCCCATACCGCGAAGGCTCCCAGTTTTACATAACAATGAATAATTTAATGGTACAATAAATAAATGAATAGTTTAAAAAACACTAAATAAATGATATATAAAGGAAGATAATCCTCTCCATAAAGTCCAGTGCTGTGGGATGCGACAACATCATCAGCCGCCGTATGATTACGATGATCCTAAATCAGCTCCTGGTGGCAATATCCCACATCATCAATTCCTCTCTAGTTTTCAGTACCTTTCCTTCCTTGTGGCGAAACGCCTATATGTTTCTCCTACCGAAAATCCCCAATCCAACTCTTCCTCTACACTTTCGACCAATTTCTATCCTATCCTTCCTATCCAAAGTGCTTGAGGCCTGTGTGCACACACAGCTGTCTAGTTTTGTCCATCACAATTGCTTATTGAGTCCGTTGCAATCAGGCTTCAGGCCAGGTCAAAGCACCACTTCCGCCCTCCTTAAAGTGACTGGCGAGATTCGAGAGGCTATGGAAAACTCTGAAATTACTGTTTTAGGGCTTATCGATTTTTCAAATGCATTCAATACCGTCAGTCACGATGTCCTATTATCTATCCTCTCCCATCTCAGGGTCTCTGCTGGAGCACTGAATTGGTTCTCAACTTATCTTCGAGGTCGCCAACAGTCTACCCGCCTCGATGAGTCATCATCGGACTGGTTCGACATTACATCTGTTGTTCCTCAAGGCGGTTTTCTTTCTCCTCTATTACTTTCTATTTTTATAAATTTCCTAACTCAACATCTTCAGTGTGCTAACCATTTGTACGCCGATGACTGGCAGATTTACTCTCATGTTAATGTTGAACGCGTAGCTGAGGCCATTGGCAAAATTAATAAGGATTTGGAAGCCATACTGACTTGGTCCGATAGGTTTGGTCTGATAGTAAATCCGTGTAAGATTTAAGCCATTATTGTGGGTAGCCAGCCGATGATAAAAAGACTGGATTTCACATCACTACCAGCTATAACTTTTAACGGGACTAATGTCGACTTGTATCTCTCTGTCAAAAACCTTGGGCTACATATAGATACTAAGCTGAATTGGGAAGCTCAAGTAAAACAGGAAAGTCAAAAAGTCACCCTGCGTGCTCTCTACCGCCTGAAAAACTTGCTTCCAACTGAGACTAAAACTACGCTTATGCAAGCATTAATCCTTTCTTTAATCGACTATGGCGATGTATGTCACTTTGACCTGAATGCAGAACTCCTTAATAAACTTGACCGTCTTCAGAATAACTGCATTCGATTCATATTTAATCTTTGTAAGTATGACCATGTGTCTACTTATCGTTCCCAAATAAAGCATATTCGTATATGTCAACGCCGTAGTTTGCGTGCTCTTACTACACTATACTCAATTCTTGCATCTCCTTCTACCCCTGCATATATGACTCCCTACTTTCAGTATTTATGCGCAAACCATGAGCGAAACCTACGCTCTTCCAACAATCTGTAACTCATGGTACCTACTCACAGAACTAATTTTCTGCACTCTTCTTTCACAATTCAGTCCATCCTTCTATGGAATGCTCTCCCTCTTGAGATCAGAATGGTTAAGACTAAATTCACTTTCAATTCCTAAGTGATGGAACTCTTGTTGGCCGAGTCGGCAACTGTATCCAATAATAAGTTAAAATCATAATCTTATGTATGTGTATGTGTAGACCGAGATTTTTCACAGATGTCGAGAATGGTATAGCACACCCGTTAAAAGTTACAGGCGAAAGGCTTGTGAAATCTATTCTGGTGATCATACGCGGGCTTCCCACAACGATAGCTTGGCATTTTGTAGGATTGACGCAAAGGCCAAATCTGTCAGACCACACTGCTATGGCATGTAAGTCTCGATTAACATCTGCAATGACATGGGACAGCCTGTCCACACTTGCCTGAGCGTAAAGCTGCAAGTCATCAGCATACAGATGATACGCACACTGAAGTTCGTCAGTGATGAGGTTAATGAATAGTGACAATAGAAGTGGAGAGAGAATTCCGCCATATGGAACCCCAGCATCCAGATCACCCCAATTCGATGATGTCTCATCAATGCGAACTGATTGCTGGCGACCACGAAGATATGAAGAGAACCAATCCCGAGCCTTAGATGAAATATTAAGGTGGGAGTGGATGGCCAAAAGTACATCATGGCTGACGGTATTAAAGGCGTTCGAGAAGTCCACCAAAACTAACACAGTTACCTCGGCTTTCTCCACGCCCGCCCTAACATCGCCAGTCACCTTAAATAGAGCTGAAACAGTACTGTGACCAGGCCGGAATGCATGTTAGAATGGAATAAGGATGTTATTGGATAGGATGAATCAGGATAACTGCTTGTGTACGCAAGCCTCTAGGACTTTGGATAGGAATAGAAGAATGGAAATGGGCCTAAAGTGGTTCGGCATAGTCGGATTGGAAATTTTAGGAAAAGGTCGAACGTAGGCTTTTCGCCAGATGACAGGCCATATTGACCCGAGGAAAGGGAAAAGTTGATTATGTGACAGATAACAGGAAGGAGTTGGTCAGGGACAGTGGTAATCATGCGATGACTGATATTATCGTACCCGACTGCCCTTGACTTAATGGAGAGGATCGACTTTTTAATTCATCTAAGGTGACGGGAGAAAATTTAAAAGGATTTATATTAAATGTAGGCAGTCCCGCAAGGAAGTCAATCGTTTGACACATGGTTAGACGATCCAGAGTATTCCAAGTTATGAAATTAATATTGATATCGCCTAACCCAATAGTCTCCGGCAGACTGCACTGCCTCGATTAGGAGTGAGCGTTATAACGTATAGAGCGTTATGAAAACGGTTATAACCCTTATAACGTATATATAGTTATATGTATATTGTATAACTATCTATATTTCATAACGAGTATAACGCCGCAACTCGTCGCGGGGTGGCGCCGCGCCGCGAGGTGCGACTCCCGAGCGAGCAGCAGCGACGTTTTTCAAAAATCAAGTGAAAAGATGTTACAGGAAGCAGATTACACAGATTGGCGCTCAAACTGGAGTTGCAGCACGACTAGTAGGTGGCTCTATATTAAACAGTCTGTTTAAAGTACCAGTTTCTCGAACTCAGACAAAACATGCGCCATCAGCGAGGAAGACAACATTCACCAACATTTTTAACGCCCCTTCTTTCAGGAAGTTAAGTACATAAGGGTAATGCGTCAACAGTTGCAAAATTTAGAGTTCTTGTTAGTGGACTAGATATCTTTGGTTCCCTTTGGTAACCCTTTGGCGGTATAAATGCCATGCTCTTGTGCGACCTCATGCAGCTTCCGCCAGGAAGGTATTATCAGTATTTGTTAACAATAAAGTCTTTCCTGTTCCAGCGCCCCACGCTTTTTCAAAATATTATAGTTAAAAGCACATGGTTTACACTTCAGCCCAGAAATAGAGACAACTTGAACGATCCATAATTTGTATTTTGTTTTTCGTGCATTTATATAAGCGTGTTATTTAGTGTTTTTTTTAACTATTTATTTATTTTATACTTTTTGGTCTTAGATAACGAAATATTTTTAACATTTATACATTTATTTTAAGTAGGCGAATGAGCCCGCATCCTCTCCATCTCCGCCAGTGCGGCTATATTGCATGGTGTTTTATCTGTCAGCTTAGAACAATCTAGCTCTTCAATCTGGACATCACTAAGTGATTTTACTCTACTCATTACAAAAGTAAAAAGTAAAAGTACGGGACCCTAACTACACCACTGCGTGGTCTACAATATATGTATAATTGGTTTGTTATAACCTTAAAACCTCGTGTTCAAAGTCCATCACATGGCCTTTCTCACAAGTTCAAACACGACTATGATACGATATTCCATCATGGAATGCCACTGCCTATCTTCCGGCTTCATCATCAGACCTTGAAACCTAATCGTGGCCAAAGTTCATTACAAGACTTTTCTAAAGATTCCATAACATAGTTACATACACGACGACCTAATAAAAGCGTGTTAATAAAAATAGTTCCATCAATACTTTAGCTTCTTTTTGTTGTCTACTTGTCAAGCAATAAAAAATATGCTATTAAATGAAGTAATAATATTATCTCAATACATATGAAAACATAACTAGTGCTGAGTTATATCACAAAAATTGACCATATTGTACCTTTCTCGCGTAGTAGTACAGTCAAAAATGTTAGCAGCTTTCAACTTTACTCCTTTAAATTAATAAACAATATGATTAAGTAAACTAAACGAAACTACTGGCGCAAAAACGGAGGCATGTATATTCCTTGAGGTGTGTGGAGCACTAAGAGAGATTTTTCTTACTTACCCTAAAACCCTAACCCTTAGGAGGGCCTAAGGGGGTAAACTAGAGCCGTGGGTGAAGTCTTGTCATATAAATCATTTATTTTGAATTCTTCATATCAAAACATTTACTGTTTTTATTTAATTTATAGACTGACGCCTGTATCCCCGAAGGGGTAGGCAGAGGTGTAGTGTTACACCCACATTTCGCCATGAATTTTTAGGACCCACGTAATAGGGGGCGAGCCTATTGCCGTACCGGGCACATTACCAGACTTCGTGGTGCTACTGAGAATTTTCTAATGGGAAAACCCAATAACACTTTGCCCAACCCGGGAATCGAACCCGAGACCCGAACCGATCCCACGCGCACATTTATGCCGCAAGACCAACGAGGCAGACATAAAAACATAAAGCGCAGAAATGTTATTACTAGCCAAATAAGAATGCTTTTTAAAGTAATTTTTATTCAAAGATTTTTTGAAGCTAAAAGCTAAATATTTTAACGTTGAGTTCATTTTAACCTTATCTATGCATACATATAAGAGCGCTTGCGAAAGCTCATTAACCTAAACATATGGATAAATTATTGACATATTATTTGTTATAACATTGGCTTCAATGGGAACAATCATCGTTAACCTGAATATCCATGGATATAGACACACTTAGGTGACAAGGACATACTCTCTTCTAAGTATCCGTCTGATTAGGATGATTATACCGATATTTTTTTAAATGACCTATAGATAAGGTAAAATGTTATATATTATTGAGGGTATAAGCCTCACAACATGTTTAACCTTCTCTGTATATATTTTCATTTATTTTATTTATAGACTCACGCCTGTATCCCCGAAGGGGTAGGCAGAGGTGTAATATTACACCCACATTTCCCCATGAATATTTAGGTCCCACGTAATATATTTTTTTTATTGCTGCTAGTGGCAGACGAGCGAACGGCCTATCTGATGGTAAACGGTAACCGCTGCTCATGGACTTCGCTAATGTCAGGGTATACACAGCAAAGCCGCTGCCTACCGTGAAAGTAATGCTCTCTTTAAACCTCGTTTAAAGAAGGACAAGTCATACTGCTCAGGAAACACCGCAGCAGGTAGTTCATCCCAGAGCCTACACATACGTGGTAGAAAAGATCGCTGGAAGCGCACCGTACTAGATGAGAACGCTTCCAGGTAGTACGGGTGAACTCTACTGCGTCGGCGAGTGGTACGTTGGTAGAAGGGTGACGCTGGTACCAAATTAAACAATTCTTCGGAGCACTCCCCGTGAAAGAGTCGGTGAAATACGCAGAGAGAAACAAAGTCTCTTCGCTCTTTCAGCGACTCTAGTCAGGCCGGGAGGTCGGGATCATCGACGATTCGAACAGCTCGTCTCTGTAGGGAGTCAAGTGGATCAAGCTGATATTTTGGCGCTCCGGCCCAGAGATGTGAGCAGTACTCCACATGTGGCCGGACTTGCGCTTTATAAAGCATAAGCCGTTGGCTTGGTGTGAAGTACCGCTTAGCCCGGTTCAGCACTCCCAGCTTCTTGCTTGCCAATTTGGCTTTATCCTCCAAATGACTCCCAAATTGGACTTTGTTCGATATTTCGACGCCGAGGATCCCAATATTCTCGGCAATATGCAGGGGTACTACTTGAAACCGACGTGCTATAACGAAAGGGTCCTTCTTCGCAATGAACGCGCATACTTGTGTCTTAGTGGGGTTAAATTGAACAAGGTTCTTTTCACTGATCAGTTGGCGATCCTCTAGGTATTGGAGGAGTTTGTTGTTGATGACTCGCTCCATTACCTTGGAGAGTAAGAACGTTACCGCTATTGGCCTGTAGTTTGACGGGTCTGATCTGTCACCGTTTTTAGGAATAGGGTGAACATGGGCTATCTTCCACGAAGATGGAACCCTGTTAGCATTATAGGAAAGACGATATAAGCGCGTTAATACTCAGGGGTCAACTCAGGGGCGCACGTCTTCAGCATCACTGCTGGGATGCCGTCAGGCCCACTCGACTTGTGGATGTCCAGAAGTTTGTCGCGATTTCTCGCGATTTGTATATAGTGTACAGGGCAGCAAAATTAATAAATTTTGAATGAGCTACAGAGAAAGAGTAAATAATAACCAACCTCTATGTGAGTACTGGCCACAACCGACGGTTCTACGTTTGAGGTTTGAACTTGATATATGAAGAATACGAAGTTACTTTATTACTTCATAGTATTGACATTGTCATTCGAAACGTATTATTATATTGTGTAAAAATCATATGATAATTATAATAGATTATGTGTTATTGCTGTATTATGTGTTATTGCATGCTGATTGCATGCTGATCTGATGAAATCACAAATGGGCGCTGGAGCTAAGTATTTAGTGATTCCTACTGTTTGCAAGTAGCTAGTGTTGTAAAGCTAATTATATGGGATCCTATTGTTTCTACATATCTAGAAATTGGTAATGTATTGTATGGTAATTCTGTATTGTAATAGTAGAGATGTTTTAGAGCTCGGCTGAGGATAAAGAAATTTAACGCCTCAGTCGAGAAAAGAGCGGAGACGTCCGTTAAGAGACCTGGTATCGGTAACTGAAACCCGACAGGTATTATGTTATTGAAAGAACTGACATACTTTAATTGGCAGTTATATAATTCATAATTTGTATCATAGAAATTGATAGACCTGCAATACTAGACTGCCGGACAGTGGAATCATATAACCTTTTAACCTACAGGTCGCACTGAAATGATTGAGGAGGAACCATACTGACAAATGCTTGGCATCGAGGTCAAACAGAGCTACCCATGTGATGTCTACGTCTTGAGATGCAAGTTAAACATTTTATCGGTACACGCATATTATTCCAATTGCAATGCATATCGGTGTTAAGTTGCCTCGCCGACATGGTGGAGATGCTGGGATTCTTCGATCCTCATTTTAAAGGCAATACAATATTATATCTTATGAAATAGCGTGGCGGATGGAATGTTTTGAAACTTCTAGTGACATTTAGCGGTGAATAGCAGAACTATTTTCAAATTTTAAAATTGAAATAAAGAAAGCATTCTAAACAATTCAAACAACATTTGTCAGTGTGGAACTTCAGTTTCAAACATTATATGAACTACAATTTTACCAATTCGAGATTATTGGTAGACAATAATTTGAAACAGTTAGTTTATCATATTATTTTATAATTTTATGATATTTTGTTTTGTGACTTGTGAGATTTCGTGTTGTGTGGGATTCACTATCGGCACATGCAGTAAGTAAAAGGAAATAGATTATTGAAATTATATCTTAAAGGTATAATACTATATTTGCTTAAATTTTATACTTATTTTTAGGTACAAAATTGATCAACATTGATAGTATACTACAATAATGGAGAATATAAGGTTAAATCGTTTGTCTGTGATTGCTAAAGAGATACAATCGCTAAGTAATGATTATGTCGGTCTGTGGTCAATAACGGATGAAAATATAAAATATGCACGTATAATATCGGCTAAACTTAAGTCACTTCTGTCTCGCTTCAATACTGATTTGAACAGTTACTTTAATATAAGTCAGGAACCTAATGCTGATAAAATATCGAATGTAACTACCGTTCAATTACAAGGGGAGCAAGCATTGGCTGAATTAGAAGAAAAAATTCAAATGAAAAATGAATCCTCAACAACATCAACGAAAGAAAACGGAGCATTATGTTACAGTAAATTACCTGATTTGAGTTTACCTCAATTTAGTGGAAACATATTAGAATGGCATCAGTTTTGGGATCAATTTGTTTCTAATATGTCTAGAAGGAGACTGAACGATGTTGACAAATTACTCTACCTTAAAAGTTCTTTGATAGACGATGCGGCAAGAGTTATAGATGGACTGAGTATAACCAATAAAAATTATCAAATTGCGGTTGATATACTTAAAACTAGATATGGTAAAGAAGGCGAAGTAATATACGCCCATCACAAAGCTCTCTTCAATATTAGGAGAGCTGGAGGAATAGATGAGTGCAGACAAGTATTAGATGAAGTGGAAAGACACATGAGAGTTCTTCAATTTATGAGAGAGGATACCAAGTCTACGACTATGAGATACATGATTATGGAAAATTTCTTCATGAGATAATATTTGAATTGAAAATGAGAATAGGGTCTGATGAGTCCATTGACAATATGAAAGAACAGCTGGCATTAATAATTTCTGCCAAGGAAGAAGCAAAAAGGATAATTGAAGGAACTACACTAGAAAATTCTCAATATACTGTTCAAGCACTATACAGCAAAACAGAAAAGTCACAGAATGAGCAAAAAATTATTAATAGGAGGAATAAAACTGATAACTTCAATTTAATTAAACATGCTGAAATAATCAAACGAAACAATCAAAATAATCAATATAATAAACGAAATTTTTACACCAGACAAGATGAAAACAAGATGGAATTTAAAAGAAGAAAGCTAAGCTGTATCTTTTGTGGTAATGACGATTTTAACGATAAATGTAGACAATTTAAAACTCTTCAAGATAGAACAATCAAATTGAAAGAAAGTAACCGATGTTTGAATTGTCTTCAAGTGGGACATATGTATAAGCAATGCGTATACAACAGACCTTGTTGGTATTGTGGTAAATCAGCAGGACATAATAGGGCGTTATGTCCCAAGATATTTAGCGAAGAAGAATGAATGGGTATCTACAAGCACTATGCACATTGTGAACAGCTATGGTTCTACGATGTTGGTAACAGACACACTTCATCAAACAAAGTTGTAAACAAAAGAGGCGTTTTAAAAGTTATTGCTTCTGTCTACGACCCATGTAGGTATGTAGTGCCTGCATTGCTACCAGTAAAATGATTTCTGCAAGAGTTATGGAAACAAAAGATAAAATGGGATACAAATTTATCCACTGAATTATTGGACAAATGGTCATGCATACAAATGATATTGAAAATCAAGAAAACGCATCTACTATAACTAGAAATAACGCTAAAAGTTTCGTCATTGGAAAATCACCTCTGGTACCAACCAAAGACCAAGATAACTTGAAAATACCACGACTTGAACTGTTAGGGGTATTAACAGGAAGCCCTTTAATACAATATGTTGTTAAATATATTCAAATTCAATTAATATTACAAAGCAATTGGTATGGACTGATAGTCAGACAGTTATAGATTGGTTCAACTCTAATAAATTACTAACACCATTCGTATCAAAACGGATTGATGAAATTAAGAGAAATAAATTTTTTTGTCATGAGACACGTTTCTGCTGAACGAAATCCTGCAGATGTAGCCAATCGACCAGCGACGTCACAAGAAGTTAGACACAAGTGGTTGAATGGTCCAGAATTTTTGGTACGGGGTCCAGCTAGTTGGCCTAAGAACAGAAACACAGTTTCAACATTTCTCGTTGGGGGGAGGGTCTCACGAATAATGTAATTTTAGAACAAGATGATATTAAAGAAGACCAAAATTTAAATATTGGTAAACCAATTTCAAGTGAACATCCAGATCAACTAGATTCCAAAGTGATGAAAATAAAAAGGATACAAAGCGAAAAATTTTCTAAAGAATTAAATAGAAAAGAAATAAATCTAAAAAGGAATTTAGACAGATGTGGATGGCATACTCAGATGTAAAGGACGTCTTATAAACACGGATTGGTCTTACAACACAAGGACAAAGGTTATCACATATGGATCCCAAAAGAGAGTGAATATTTAAATAGTATCATATTGAAACCCACAAAGATAATTCATGGTAATTATCTTTGTGGGTGGGTTGGACACCCACACCAGGGGATGGACGGTGGTGTGGCTCCCTTGTAATCCAAAGTCGAGTTCGAGGCGAATAGTTGGACCAAGACGTCAGCCTTGTCTTTTGCGCTATGGACCAGACTGTCATCAAATTTACGCAGTGGCGGGAGACTGATGTGGCAGAAGTTGCCTTGCGCAGCTTTGGCGAACGACCAGAAAGCACGACCCCCTGAGGGATATCTTCCAAGTTGCTCATCAATTCTGGCAACGTGATCTGCCTTGGCCTCAGCAATAGCCTTCTTGCTGGATCTAGAAGTGGCGTTGAATAACCGTTTGTTCTCCTCGGCCCAAGGACTTCGACTCTTCCTGGCTTCGTTCCAGGCCATATATGCTGACCGCTTTTGTTGCGCAGCCTCCCTACAGGTTTTATTAAACCACGGGCGGCTGCGCCCGCCAACAGGTATGTGGACGTTTGGGATGAATAATAGGGGGCGGTTCTCTGTATATAATATTACAAAACGAAATTTCCGCTGTGTCCTGCCTGTATGTACGCAAAAAGCTCAAAAGATATGTACCGAACGGAGATTTTGTAACTTATTAAAACTACATATAATCCGACTAACATGTTTGTTAGTGTTGTCTTATAACGGATCGAACCCACAACACTTAGCGTAATGTAAGTTGGTGAGACGGCGGCTTCAACAACAACGACATCCATGCAGACTTTGGTGACTGTATTCCACAGTCATCGCATCTCACATCTCTTGTATTTACGAAGCGGTAAACAGCCTAGTTTCCGTAAGCCAACTACGAACGCAACATCGTTAACTACACAGAGTGCTGTTTCATTATCACACGTATCGGTCCTTGCACACTAGTGTTACAGTTGTTTAGAAGGTCCAGTTTACATGTGACAGGGCTGCAAAAATCAATAAATTGCTGGCTTACTTTGTTTTTTACTTTGAAGTTACTTGTCAATTGTAGTAGTAAGTTTAGCAACGATGGCAGAGGTCATCACTTGGATAGGTGACCGTTTGTGTTGCATCTAAACTAAAGATCTAACATGCTTAGAAGGGCACGTAAAAGAATTGGTTCCGGTTTCCGTCTTAGGATAAAATTCGTTAGACATGTAAAAGGTACTTTGATAGTAGAGTTAGCTACACACTAACACGGCAAACAGAAAGAAGCTTGAGTCCGAAACATTTGTAATATAATTAATTTTTTATCAAATATTTGCTATTATGTTGACGTTTAATTTGATTCTATGCTATGAAACTGCTCAATGATCCTTTAAGTCTTTTTGTGTCATCAGTACAATATTTCATCGTACCACAAAGAGAGCATTGGTTAGATAATATTCAAAAAATTAAAAGTATTGTTTAAGCCAAAATCTCTTGCCAATTTTATCCTCCGATTGGAAAATATTAATCTAGAAATAACGTGAACAGTCTTCCCTATAAAGTAGTTTCGCCGAATTAATAGCATGTATTATGTGTTATTATTTACCGGTTCGCGAGTAGTCTATGAGGCGAGGAGGCACCTAGTCTAGGAGCTCACATCCCGGCATTAGCCGAACAAAACGCTGCATCGCGAATAATTCACTCGCGAACTTGCAGCGTATAAGTGCCCTCCGGCCTCTACCCACTTTTGTTTAATACTTTTCTTCACAGCCCAATACACACTCAACAGAATATAAACCCCAATAGGAAACAGATAAGTTCTTATTTCGAACGACGCGGATAGGACTTTGCCAAACGTTTACTGGTGTCTAGGGAATTTCTTTCCAATGTCTTATATATACGTCTGCTGCAAATGTAATCCGCGGGAAAAATCTCAACTGCACCGGTTTAGATGCATTTTCAGTGATTTCCCCTTTTGTGTTCGCTTTCCCCCCAGCCTCCCTACTCCATAGGTCTTGTTCGTTAGGTTTCCCATTCAGTTGTCGTTTTATTTTATTAGCTGTGGACGGGCACTGGATGTAATGAAATACATACTGGTTTTATTGGTACTTAACAATAAGCTTGGATTATGTGAGCTTTTGTAAATGAGCCTTGCATGCTGAAATATAAGCTCGCATAGATGATTCGGCTTTGGTTTTTAAAAGAATTGCTATGGCAAAAGTGTTGTGTTCACATATTTTTCAATCGCATGTTTGACTAGTTTCTAAGTACCCTGTCTGTTAGTTCGGAGGCTGGGGGTTCATTGCCCACGTAGGCCAATTATTTCTACAATGAGCTCTATGATTTGTTAAGTCTGCGTGTAATTAAGATTTACCATTTTTGGTTTCAACTATATCTTTTAATATTTGATCGAAGTTATGTGTGTATTAAAAATGTTAATTATGCTCGCTTAATATTGTGCCCGGTAGATGGCAATAGGCTCACCCCCTATTACATTGGGACCGAAACATAACTGGCGAAGTGTGGGTGTGTAATACACCTCTGCCTACCCATTCAAGGATATCAAGCTTGAAGTTATGTAATGTTATGTTCTTTTACCAATATGTAACTAAATCTATGGTAGCTGGAGCCTCCTTTTAAGCTTAAAAACCTGTGTCAGGAAGTTCCGCTCTTCTAACAATTCCATACTTACATATAGACATAGAGGTACATAACAGATCAGTTAACATAAAATTAGAAGGTATCTTTCTTATCTAGTAGTATCCATTTTACTTAACTAATTAAATGTTGTGTAACAATTTACACTTGTTTTAATTTTGTGACAAGTACATTTTTTAATGTGTGTTTGTGTGTGTGTGTGTGTGTGTGTTTTTGTGTGTTTGTGTGCGTGTGCGTGAGTGTGTGTGTGTGCGCGTGCGCGGGCGCGAGCGCGTGTGTGTATGTGTGTGTGTTTGTGCGTGTTTGTGTGCGTGCGTGTGTGTTCGTGTATCTGTGTGTATTGGTGTGGTGTGATGAGTGTGTATGTGATGTACATTATGTAATAGGTTCCAATATGTTCTATGCTTTTTCATAGGTCTTTATTTCGAGCCATATAGTAGCAGTTCTTTTTACTGTATTATAAGGTTTATTATATATATATATATCCAAGTATTTGTTTGCAAGGTTGTATTGATAGGACGAGGGTTTACTATATTGCCTACTAGAAAAGGTAGTGTGAGTCTTCGGTATACGTTATGTTTTCTTCTGCCACTGACTTTCCGTGGTTGTATTGTAGAGTTCTCTGTCGTCTTAGCGCTATATTTAGGATATATAGAGAAGTCTCGCCATTTTATATAGTTCGTCAGTGGAGAATATTTTTCTTTTGAAGTAAATTACTTTCAATAGACTCCGCTGTGCCATCTCCACATCTATAAATCATGTTTTAGCGGCGCCACCCCAAACTATTATGCAATATAATATAACTGATTGTACCAAAGAAATGTAAATATGCTTCAATATAAGTAGATATAAGCAAATAGTTCTTTGTTGACCACGTGAGATACCAATGCCCATGTCAGTGAATGGTGATATTGCTAATCGAATGCCACTTGTCCACAGGGATATTTCTTTTTTTAAAGACAATTCCCGCACTTGGAATAAATCCTGTGTCGCGGGGGACTTTACAAATATACAACCAACGGACATAATGACCACACAAAGTGTTGTCTCGTGTGGGAAACGAACCCACGACACTCGGCTCAGTATCAAGTAAAAATCAGTACGCCAACCGTGCAGTCGAGTATATAATCAGCATCATCATCATCAGTCTGAATCAGTCCACTGCTGGACGTATGCCTCTCTTATGTCACGCTGATGACCTCGGTCGGCCCGCCCTACGAATATATAACACAAAAAAATAGGAAATAAAAGGTTGTAAAAATAAGGAACACAACCAACACCTTTCATCCACATACAATTAAAGGACCATGCGTCAAATTGGGCTCAGTGTCCAACAGAGTTATGGCATATGCCATTGTAAAGGATTTCGTTCGTACTAAAATTGTTACTACCAGCACCACCTTCAATTCTATTGCAGAAAAAAGATACGCACTTTAATATATTTTGTAAAAAATACAATTATTAGTCATAAAACTGTAAAAGTAACAATATATTCATACATTAAAATCAGTGGCGTAACTAGCTTGGGTGGCACCTGGGGCGGAAGTTGGCGGTCGACCTTGTTCTTTTTTTTAGTCGATACCTAACATTACGGGCTAACTGCCACTGAATCGTAGGGCTGAGCTAGTGCCTATGTTTTTTATATGTTTGTACATTGTTTTCAAAGTCGAGTTTGGGGTGGAACCCCAAAAAGGGTGACATCCGGTGCGGACTGCCCCCGTCGCCTCCTCTCCATTCCTACGCCACTGTTTAAAATAATGGTAAACAATAGATGCGCTTGCACCCGTGTGATTTACAACACTCTCCTTCCCTCGGACGCCTGCCCGGGCGCCCGTTTGCTCTCAGTCAGTCAACTCATGATTCTCACGGTGTTATCTGTGTGTCCGAAAAAACAAGACAGGTTAGTAGTACCCTGAACCGAAGAGCATACACGAGGAATCTGATGGGAGTGAATGAAGCAAGAGAGATATGCCAGGATCGTTGCAAATGGCGTTCCGTAGTCTCTGCCTACCCCTCCGGGAAACAGGCTTGGGTCTATATATGTATGTATGTATGTTATCTGTGTGTTTTCATGTATCCTCTCGGCACATGCAATTTAGTCCACCGGCAGGTCACCTAAACAATATTATTATTGATATTGATTGAAATGTAAATAAAAATATTTTTAACTGTTAGCAGCTGTTTTATTTTTTATGTTTTCTTTGCACATGGAATTAAAACTAGTTAAAGATGTGAAACAACAAAAACTACAATGCCATAACAGCATTGCCTAGCAGAATTATAGTTTATTTATGGTAGGAGAAAAATATTCATAGCAAAATAACCCCATGGATTCTTCACAACAATGAGTTTATATCTTTATATTTAGAGCTTTACAAGTATATTCAAAGTGGTCTCATCTCTGTTGGTGGGTGAGCCCAGGCTTCATACATTTTTGCCCATGGTCCTTTAATCAGCTTCTCGCACCTGTTTAAAATGAATATTTAATTACGCATCGATTACGGGCTTTCACCGATGAGTGGCTCATCTGCGAAATACCGCTATAAATAACGACTGGCTACCACATATTGGCCGTAATTTCTGAATATTACTGAGTAAAAGGGTGCATAATAATATACATTTTATATCAAGGACTAGAGGAGAACTGCAGTTACGCACGCACATTTTTTTAAAATTTAAGCATTTCTATCCGATCCAGTGGAAATTTCAGGTAAGCTCTTTTGAGTGCACCCTAGGAACATACATGCCGAATTTCAGCTTCTTGCACCCAGTAGTTTTGGCTGTGCTTGTTTGTCAGTCCATCAGTAACGCAATAATTATATATACAGATATTTCAGTCACCAGGGTGCAGTAAAATGTAAGCAGCCGCCGATTTGCTTCTTTTTTTTTTCTGCCAGAAACTCTTTGCAAGCTGTCACTTATTTGTATATTTTATTGTTATCGACCGGATGAATGAAGCTTCATTGGGAACCAGTTCACTTGCTGGGCTCATGCTTCCCAGGCAACCTCAACTCACTTTCAAATTTGACAGATTTCTTTGTTTTAATTAACCTATATTGTCCCACAGCTGGGAAAAGATATTCTTTACGCCGAAATTAGTAATTTTCCTCCAAAATTAAATAATGGAAACATTTTTCAAACGTCTGGATTGCAGTGCGCAGTGGTGTTAGTATAGGGTATCGTAATCGACTCATATGTGCTTTGCTTTCGTATGTATTTATATTATTGGATTATTAAAGTACTTACTAAGCATTATCATCCATATGCATATTCCAGGACACGTGATCAAGGCGCTAGCAACAGTGCCGAAACAAAGCACAGTCACTTATTACTTGCACTGGTCGTGATCCCTCGGCGAACACGAGCAGCGTAAGACGATCGTAACGTCGGAAAATACCGAGGTATTCTTGCCTAAAATTATCTTAGTAGTACAAGTTTATTTAGCGAGTAAGACCCGCTTAATAAACTTGTATAATGTTTAGAATTCCCGAAAGTTTGACATTGTTTATCACAGGTACTAAATTGATACTTTTTAAAGCTTTACCTGCTACGCGGGCAAAGCTGCAGACAAAAGATGGTTAATACATAAAACAAAACTTTAAACACATCTATTCGTAACATAATTTATCATAAATATCTGAAAATATTTCGCAATCGTTCAATTCTGCACTGACGTATTTTCTTGTAAATACTAATTGATAAATTATATGTTTTCAATGACTGCATTTGTCTGAAATTTTGTACAATTAGATTAATTTTTAATTATTAAACGATATATACTAGTACAAAATTGCGATTAATATTTAAATACCTAGTAAGTATAAGCCTGGGGTATGAAACTTTGCTTAATATGATGATGCTTTAAATATTTAAGATTAAGCCTCGTCTGTTCATTGTAACCAAAATAAGTTATTTTAAATCTTACTCCAACATAATCCCACTGTTTAAATAAAGAAGAAATTTTTTGTGGATGGCTAGATAATACTGTAAGAAATTTTAGTTTGATTAATTATTGTGTTCAGCTGGAAAACGTGGCATATGGTGAGTTGACGCTTGATATTTTTATTGCTAGCAACTAGTGTTTCAGTTTCTTAAACTATCTTCCTCTCGAGTTTCTAACATCAAGCAAAATTATTTTAGATAAATTGTTGTCTCCATATATTTTAATTTGAGAAATAAAGCCATGTTTCTTACATTACATTTAAATAAATTTTTACTCTTTCTTTACAAAATTCGAATTCACTACCATACGGTGACAAACATAATACCTTCCTAATATATTTATATACCTAATTCAAATCATCGACACCTCTAATAATATCTTCTCAGTATAATTTTGTAATAAAAGTTCAATTGGAATCGATAGTAATACTATTATTGATTGGTGATATAACCTTTTATAGAAATTGTTTTGCTGTCAATACATATAAAACAAAATGGATAACAAGAAATAAAAATGGTTGAATGATTACATTACATTAGAATACATTACTTGTTTTGAAAGCTCAGGTGCGACAGAAGCTCATTTTAATAACGCAATCATCGTAAAACATGATGATATGGCTCTGTGTCTCAATACATACTACAATTCAGCCCTGGTGATACGATTTGATCGACAATATATTTTCTATCACGTAGTTATAGGAAGGAATGTGTTAGTTTTTTTTAGTTGTTTACATTTCCTGTCTCGTTCTTGGCCTGAAAATATTTATGAGATGGCCGTGTGTGTTGTGTATCAGGATATCATTATTGTATTATATGGATGATGCATGGAAGTCGTTAGAGTCCGATGGATTGCGTAGGACTTGACCTATCTAATGTAAAAATAACTGCAATGTATCATGTATCGCAGGGCATTTTTTTACAAACATTCAATCAACAGACAAAACGAACAAAACTCCACCACTCCCGAATGAGAATATAATTTATTGCACACAAATTATTTTCTCATATGGAGATCGAACCCACAATACTTAGCACTACATCATTACACACATATACCAATACATAATTAGCGCTCTCATGTAAGTACTGATTTTGAAGTAATAGATGTGTATATTCTGCTACTGGCCTATGTATACGAAATTATCTGTACGTGTCCGATAATTGTTTTTATTGAATAACTTTGTCCACACACCAATCAACGTAACACAATGAGCCATCAATAAATAAGCGCTACAATCACTTAATATTGCGCTTTGTCTATGTTTCTGGCGCCCACATTAGGTGTAATGCACAATACTCGTAGGTGCGACACGGCTCTAGCTTGAGCATTTCTGTACTAATTATACTTAACTTGTTTCGTCCATTTTAGACCCCCTTTTTTACGTAGTCGGGTTATAGTTTATTTATTTATTTATTTATTTTAAAACTTCTTGCACATAATTTAAAATTATTGCACAAAGGCGGACTTAATGCCATTGGCATTCTCTACCAGTCAACCTTTGGGTGGTGCAGAGACAATCATGGTAGGTGCATAAGAAAAACGTAAAGTTAATTAATAAAATATGAAATATGTAACGTTATATAGGAAACTAATAATATAACGAACAATATAATAAAATCATATAATAAATACATATAATTATAATATATATATACGAATATAAAATACACAAATAAATACATAGCTATAAATACATACGTTACATAATATTATGTACAAATATATATAAAATAGCTTATAATATACAAATATGCCTACTGTTGTGATTCTGTCAACTGTTCCATGTATCGCCTACGTACTCTAGCCTTAAAAAGTTCACGAGACGAAGACATCCTGATCTCTGGAGGGAGTGAATTCCACAGATGAATAGCCTGGATGTTAAAAGACGAATGGACAATAGTGGAGCTATGGGAAGGAACCAACAGAAGTAGATTATTTGTGGAACGAAGGTTTTTGTCAAGTCCTCTGCAGAGATATTGAAAGTGAGGAGTCAGATAAGAAGGAGCGTTTGGTGAGTTTAAAAGAGTGTAAAGCGTCGTTAACGTGCGCAAATTGCGCCGTTGGCGGATAGGCAGCCATCGCAATTGGGCACGGTAAGAGGAAATATGGTCATATTTACGGAGATTGAAAATGAACCGAATGCAACTGTTGAGAAGTCGGTCAAGTTTATTGAGCAGATCTGCATTCAGATCGAGATAACATACATCACCATAGTCGATAAGAGGGAAAATTAAAGTTTGCACAAGCATTGCTTTCGTCTTGATTGGAAGGAAATTCTTAAGGCGATAGGGAGACCGCAGGGAACCTGTGACTTTCTGACTGACACTCGCAATTTGAGAACGCCAGTCAAGAGTAGTATCCAGGTGTAAACCGAGATTTTTCACACTAGGGCTGAAGGAAATGTTAGATCCGCTGAAAGTAATAGGTGGCAGAGAATTTAATTTCACTTTGCACATCATCCTTGAGCTTCCTATCATGATGGCTTGGCATTTACTTGGATTTACTGATATGCCGAATCTGTCAGACCAATCCTTTAATGTGTTTAAATCTCGGTTGACTTCGCCTATGGCAGTGAAAAGGTTTTCTACTCTTGCCTGGGTGTAGATCTGTAGGTCATCGGCGTACAGATGATACGCACAGCGAATGTCATACGTAAGAAGATTAATAAATAATGAAAAGAGAAGAGGAGAAATTATACCGCCTTGAGGAACGCCAGAGCCAAGGTCTCGCCAGGTTGATGAAGTTTCATCCACGCGGACTGACTGCTGACGTCCTCGAAGATAGGAAGAGAACCATTCCAAAGCGTCGGAGGAAATCATAAAGTGGGAAAGGATGGACAAAAGGATATCGTGGTTGACAGCGCCGAAGGCGTTTGAGAAGTCCACCAAGACCATTACTGTGATCTTGGAGTCCTCCACACCCAACCTGACATCACCAGTTACTTTGAGCAGTGCGGAGACAGTGCTATGTCCGGGTCTGAATCCCGATTGTAGTGGCGAAAGAATATTATTTTCGGCAACAAACCCGGACAGCTGTTTGTGGACGCATGCTTCAAGCACCTTCGACAGGAATGGAACAATAGAAATGGGCCTAAAATGGGAAGGAAGAGAGGGATTGGAAATCTTCGGTAGTGGCCGAACTATAGCTTTGCGCCACAATAATGGAAACTGGCCGGACTCCAAAGAAAAATTGAGGATATGGGTGAGTGGAAAAAGGAGAGAGTCGAGGATGACGGCGACCATAATTATGACGACTGACGTTGTCACAGCCCACCGCCTTGGATTTGATAGACAGGACCACTTTTTTGATCTCATCCGACGGAATTGGAGAAAACTTGAAAGAATTGATATTGGGGCGCAATAATCCGGACATATAGTCCAAAACTAAACGCTTTGCAGTGGCATCCAGAGTGCTAGCAGTAGTAAAATGACGATTGATGTCATCTAGCCCAATAGTTTTAGGCAAGTCCATATGCCGATGCTTCCCAATACCAAGAGTACCCAAAAATTTCCAAATATTGGCAGGTGAAGACGACTCAATATTTTCTAGAATGTGTCGGCGTGTAGCATTGCGTATCATCTGGTTGCACCGATTCCTAGCCGTTTTAAAAGAGGTCCAGTTCAGATCACAACGATTTCTCCGGTATTTCCGAAAAGCACGGTCTCTGCGTCTCATAGCCATTTGAACCCCCTCCGTCATCCATGGCGCTGGTGGACGCTTGAGTTTGATTTTTCGAATTGGAGCGTGCACATCATACAACTTGATTACAGCGTCGTTGAAGATCTGGATCTTTTCGTCGATTGTGGTTGCTGCAACCATGTTGTTCCAATCTATCTTCGAAGCATCTTGCCGTAATTTATCTACATCCATCCGAGAAAAGCAACGCTTGTGCAACACTTTAGGAACGGGTTTAGGAGGCTTAAGGATATAGGAAAGGAAAATGAGGTCATGATGAGAGAAACCTGGAGCAGGATGTTGGCCGTGGGAAGAAACGAGGGACGGTGTAGAGGTAAGGATTAGATCTAACCAGGTGTCTTGCCCATTTGGATTGTGGTGAGTGGCTTGAAGAGGTAAGACATGAAGACTGGTAGACTCAAGGATATGGAGAAGGCGTAGTGAGCGGGAGGAACGATAGGACAGATCGGTGTTGAAATCTCCCATGATAATGTAATGTGAATACTCAGATCCCAAGGATTCTAGTACCAGTTCTAAGTCGGTGAAGTAATCGATAGAAGGTGGGCAATAGACTACTCCAAGAACTATTTTAGTTCCTCTGACCCAAACCTCGAGAAAAAGAAATTCTGCCAAACCAATATGTTGTAAAGGAGAAGAAGAAGCAATAATTTTGAAAGGAAAGTTGCTGCGCAGATATATTGCTACCCCACCTCCTCGCCTGTTTATCCGAACATTCCTAACAAGAACAAAATCAGACAAGGGGTAGGCAGTAGAAAGAAGATGAGGTTTGAGCCAGTTTATAAACTTATTTTTTTTTCCGTATCCAGGGTATGGCCATGTAAACTAACCGTGCAATATTTACATTGTCATATTCAAAGGAAAAAAGAAAGAAAAATAGGTAATTCGATGCGTCAAAACCGCGCGAATTGTATGTACAACCACGTTTGTTGAATATATCAACACCGGCCGGGCGGCGCGGCCAGAGCAAGACGACGACATCGGACAGCACTGGTCACCCGCGCCGGCAGCGCTCACACCAGTCGGCCTAAATACATACGACGACATACACGCGCTCGCGCCTATTGTTAACATTTCGTATCTTCTAATTTGTAATACTTACGTAAAATTAAACCAGTAATAATACACATATCTATACAGTCCACAACGCTTATTTTATTTAATACATCGAGCTATCGTCGCATCATTGGTCCTTCTTCCGTGCAATTGGACCGAAGAGAATCTTGTAAACAAAGAAAAATTTCAAACGTCAACGGTTTGCAAGTCATACAAGTTTGTTCGCCGTGTGTATGAAGATCTTCCACGTTCTGCCTGTCTGTATCAACACCTTTTCATCGTGTCTGCACTTTGGACGTCGTGAATATTTGCACGGTTACAGGATTTAACCGTCTTCGCCGATCCGAATTCCAACGGACAGATAAGGTTTGAAAATTGTTTGGGAAATCGAAAAATCTACTTATCAAGTCATTGCTGGAAGCTAAGCCACATCTTTAGATTACCGACGTGCCTTGAGAATCATCGTGAAGAATCTCCACGTCACAGATCAACAGTGGTTTACGCCAACAAAACCATGAGATCGTTCCAATTATTTCCTTTCATTTCATAGTATCATAATCACAATCAGTTTCATCCTCATCCTTCATTCATTCAATTCTTAATCAACTCATTTGAGGCATTATTGCAATCACAGACATAGATCTACATAGATAACGCAAATGCATGCACTTCGCGTGTCTGAACTCCGACCAAGCGTCGAGCTTGGTCGCCACTAACTTCAGTCCCCGCGCGTCCGTTTTACCGTTAAGTAAACTTTATTTACATTACGTTGCCGCGTTTGCTTCGGACGTTTGATCTGAAGTTGTGTGTTAGGAGACGATGAATATCGCACAAGCGATACTGTCGCGTATCGCTTCGACTTCGTGATACAGGCAACGTCACAGTAGGTATTAAAAAGTCGGCACGCTTGGTTTCAATACAAATCGTGATAATTGCGTTATCTATGTAGATCTATATCTGTGATTGCAATTCATCAAATCATTATTTGAGTCAATAGTCTTAATAATTTCTTCGCATCATTTTAGTAAATTTAAAACTATACTTTAAGTGTTATATTGTGATCAATTCACCATACATATCGTCGTGTTCACCCATATTTTACTGATACGTATAACGAGTTCTAGAATATTCCCTACACTTGTACCATTACGAAGCAGTTTTGATATGTAGCTAAATACCGTACCTACAAAAAAAAACTTTATAGCAATCATCGCTTATTCAGAGCTTAGCTAAAGCATTATTGTACAAATTATTAAGTTTTCTTCGTTTAAAATTTGGATTTCTTTAATTGCCTTAATTCTTCCGCACTTTTTATTTATTTATTTATTTTAAAACTTTATGCACATAATAGTACAAAGGCGGACTTAATGCCTAAGGCATTTTCTACCAGTCAACCTTTGGGTGATGCAGAGAAATATGTAATAGGTGCAGTTTTTAAATTAAAATGAAAAACAAAAGACAAACCTACTCATTAATATAAAATATTAAATTATATACATAGAACTAATATACGTACATACGTACTTACATACATACCATAACTATATATATATATATATATATATTCTAGAATTCTAATAAATATAAACATAAGCATTCCACAGAAGGATAGATTGTATGATAAAGGATGAATGTACTAGGGTGGAATTGTGAGAAGGACAAAGAAGCAGAAGATTATAAGAGGAACGAAGATTTTTCTCATGTGTATTACACAGAAATTGAAGATTGAGATTTAACTTCCCGTTAAATAGACGGGCGCACAAGGAGAGTGCAGTAAAGAATGAAGAGTACACAAAGTACGCATGCTACGCCGTTGACGAATAGGTACCCATCGTAACTTTAATCGGTACTCAGAAATGTGGTCAAATTTGCGGAGATTAAAAACGAATCTAATGCAATTATTGAGAAGGTGATCGAGCTTATTGAGGAGATCTGCATTAAGGTCGAGATAGCACACGTCACCATAGTCGATGATATATACGATAGAATAGCCTGACATTTAGCAGGGTTCACTGCCAGGCCAAACCGTTCCGACCAGACCTTGATAGCATTCAAATCTTGGTTTATAGCTACTATGGCTGAATCTAAATTTTCTGAAGAGGACTGTGTATAAAGTTGTAGGTTATCAGCATACAGATGATACGCACAATGAAGTTCATGAATAAGGAGATTAATAAATAATGCAAATAGAAGAGGAGAAAGTATACCGCCTTGAGGAACACCAGAGTCCAAATTACGCCATGTTGATGAAGTTTCATCGACGCGTACCAACTGCTGGCGTCCTCGAAAATAACAGGAGAACCATTCTAGTGCCATAGGTGAGATCATTAGATAGGATAGGACTGGAAGGAGGAGGTCGTGACTGACGTTGTTAAAGGTGTTTGAGAAGTCCACCAAGACCAAAAGAGTAAGCCTGGTGTCCTTCACCCCTGCCCTCACATCGCCAGTCACCTTGAGCAATGCGGTGACAGTACTATGTCCAGGTCTGAATCCAGATTGAAAGGGTGAAAGGATATTGTTTTCGTAAACAAACCCAGACAACTGTCTCTGAACGCATGACTCAAGAACCTTGGATAGAAAGGGAAGAATGGATATAGGACGGTAATGTGTCAGGAGAGTGGGATTCGACATTTTGGGCAAAGGACGCACATAGGCTTTACGCCATATGTAGGGAAATTGACCAGTGTCAAGGAAAAAGTTTAGGATATGGGTAATTGCAGGTAAAATTTGTTCAAGGATAACCGTGATCATGCGACGACTAATGTCATCGCATCCCACGGCTTTGGACGTAATTGACAGGATAATCTATCACTTTTTTTAACATGGCTGACATGAAAAGCTACATTAAAAAACGAGCATCGCTTAAAGCTAAGCTTACGCAATTTTCTTCATATTTAAAACAGCTCAATCATGTGAAAAGTTAAGTGAGGTCCAAGTTGTTGAAGTCAAGTATCGACTTAATACATTCGAAAATTTATATGATAAATACGACACTTTACAGACCGACTTGGAGGCGCTGATGGATGACCCCAGCGAGCAATATGCGGAGCGTGAGGAATTTGAAAGTCAGTACTACAGTTTGGTGGCAACTGCACGTCAAATTATCAGCAACGCTCGCAAGCTTCTGATGGAAAACCCCGACTCCGAGGTTGTATCTTGTACTTCCCAAACACACAGACACAACACAATTAGTTTGCCTAAAATTGATTTGCCAAAATTTTCGGGCAGCTATCATGATTGGTTAGAGTTTAGGGACACTTTCATTTCCATTATACACAATAACGAAGGCTAGAAGCGAAGGCACAATAACGAACGAAAATAAATAAACTTCACTATCTACGGGCTTCCTTAAAAGGTTGCGCCGCTCTGGTCATGGATAACCTTGATTTTAGGTCTGATAATTACGACACTGCCTGGCAGTTGCTCTGCGATAGGTATGATAATAAGAGACTTCTTGTTAATAATCATGTGCAAGCTCTATTCAATATACAGCCCATCAACAAGGAGTCAAGTAAATCGTTGCGTTTCATAGTAGACACTACTAACAAAAACTTAAGATCTTTGTCTACTCTTGGTCAGCCTGTCCAGCACTGGGACACGCTCATCGTCTATATCATGGCCAGTAAGTTAGATCAGGTGACGAATCGAGAATGGGAAGAGCACAGAAATTCTTTGTCTGACGCTCCTACATTAGCTTTATTTATTTCTTTTGTTATCAATAGAGCTGACTTATTGGAAACACTTGAAGAATCTAGGTCGTTACAATCTAGTTATGACATGCATTTTAATTTGAGCCCTAAAGCTAAAACCTTTGCATCCTCTAATGAAAATAACACTAGACCAGTATCATGCCCTATGTGTCATCAAAGTCACTTTATATTTCAGTGTGAAAAATTTAAAAATTTGTCCATTCAAGCTCGCATTAAAAAGGCTCAAAATTCAAATGTCTGTATGAATTGTGTAAGACCAGGTCATAGTGTTGAAAAATGCAAATTGGGACATTTTAAATACTGTGAAAAACACAATACCCTATTACACATCGACAATGATATTTCAAATAACCCCAAACAAAACATAGCCTTATCTGTTAATCATTACAGTACATCTCGTGTTGTATTACTTTCCACAGCACTCGTCAAGGTGTCGGACGCTGAAGGCAACCTTCACACTGCTCGAGTCTTGCTTGATAATGGGAGTACCGCAAACTTTGTAACAAAGGACTTAATCCGTAAGCTTAACCTTCGTATTTATACTGTGAAGACCAAAGTAAGAGGCATAAACAATCAATTTGCCGATTATTCACAAGGATGTACAGTTTCATTAAAATCTGTTAACAGTGACTTTGAACTGGATATTGATTGTTATGTCTTGCCTAAAGTATCTTCATCAGTACCCAATACTTACATATGTTGATACTCGTAATATGTGTGTACCTACATGTTTGAAATAGAAATATTGTTTATGATAAGTTGAATCGATTATATCGGTTTAGTAACGTGTTACTTTGTCTATTGAAAATTTCTGACTCTGGTCACACTATGAACTGTCAAGTCATTCATTCTCATTGTCGGTTCTGCCAAAAAAATTCTCTCACTTCGTTCTGGAAAATTCCCTTTTGTGAACGCGTTTTGACTTTGTATTATTGTATAATTGAATAAAACTGGTTAGTAACCTTGCAGATGTCGCTATTGAAATTTGCCTAACAAAGTTTGTGAGCGATTGATAAAATTTGTGAACATTTGTAAAACTTGTGTGAATTCATCCACGTGTATCGTGCCCGAAAACATCGTTGGAGGACCGGCTGAGTAACTATAACGATTTCCTTATTATTTTGGCCAAAATTATGAGTATAATCTTATAGGTCTGCTCCGGAACATCACAAGAAGATCTCAGGTAAATTTACATATTAATTTTAACCGCTATGAAAACACAGGACATAATGTCAGATCTTTGCCTTGGCTAGACCAGATTGGAGGAATTAATCACGCTTCTATTGCCCTCTGCAAACCTTTCTCAGCTTTTCTAGCCAAACTCTGAACATAATTGTGGTAGCAGAGCATGGTTGATTGTACCTAACCGCTGTACCCAACTAGATTAATATTGTAATCTTGTATTTTATCACATTGTATGTTGTCAACAGTGTTGTAGTGTTGTTAGGTCAGTTTTGCTTCAATACATAACAGTTTTATCATACATAACCTCAAATCAGCAATTGTTTGACTTGTATTGTTGAAATCTAACTTGAATCAGTTGTTGTAGCATTAATAAATCAGCTTTGATTGGATAGATAACAGTTATATGTATCAATTGATTTAGTTATTTGCATATATTGAGTTTGAAACATTATAATAACCAAATTTAACCTTGCATAGATAAACCTTTGTTTTGTTGTAATATATTGATAATATTGTTAGGTAACACATATCTTTGTTACTTAGGGTTGTATAATATCTCAAATACCACACTTAACCTGTCTGTTGCAAGTAATTAATTAATTAATTTGAAGTCTCAACTTTAATAATTTGTTATAAGTTATAACTTTGATAACTTGTTTTGTGTCAATATATTGAACTTTTAATTTTGTTGGGCAGTAAATAACTGTCACTTGCTTGCACCAGCAGTAAACAGGCTAATACTTTTTTGGTTTCAAAGAATTAACAAATATTAAGTTTTAATTGATAGTATTGTTTAATGCTTGTCCGAGCTCTTTTGAGAACTAAATTATGTCAGCTATCAAGGACTTGCGTGCGGCTGCTGGTGCCATTGCATCAGATTTGCGCTGGTTTGCCTCAACCAGTGCTCTGGTAAACCGGCCTGATCGCCAGCAGGCCTTATTACAAAGATTTGAGCGGATCGATGATCGCCTGGCAAGTGTGGAACATCAATTTCGTACTTTCAGCGCTTGCTGTCTCAAAGTGTCAGTTGTTGACTTCACCGCTGACCAGCGAAATAGAGTCAGTGAGGATTATGCCCAGATTTTGGATCTCTATGATGCTGTCTCCAACTGTGCAAGACAGTTAATTGCCGAGTGGGACGGGCAACCCGCCTTGAAGCAGGAGCTTCCCAGGCCAGCACCGGGACTGGTGAGTAGGCTTCCCACATTGGACCTCCCGCATTTTGATGGCTGCTTAGGAAGTTACCTGGGCTTTGTTAACCTATGCGACAGCCTGGTCGATGACAGGGCTGACCTTCGGCCAGCACTAAAATTGGCCTACTTGATGTCGGTTCTGGATGGGGAGGCCAAAGGCCTCATTCAGCATCTGCCTGTGTCTGACGAGGCCTACCAGACGGCACGGGATTTAAGTATCCGTAGGTACCAAAACAAGTAAGGCCTCGCAGACACCCACATCGAGCAGATTTTGAGTTTGCCCACGCCCCGCGTCTTTGGGTTGCGCACCCAACTTTTGAACCCGCTCTTGGTGGCAATCAACGCCCTTAAGTGCTTGGATCTGCCCGTGGACCAATGGTCCTACCTATTGGTGCACATTGTGCTCAAAAAGCTAGCTGCCTGCTGACCTGAGGTCGCGATTAAGTTCCTAGAGGATGAGTGCCGGGTTTTGGATAACTCCGGTGGTGACACGCAGGCTAAGTCGCAGCCGCCCAAGGTCAAGGAGCAGGCTCGCGTTCACACCCGAGGAAATGTTGATCGGCGCCCTCCTCGCTTTGCAGTCACGCAGAGCCCAGCAGAGTGCTCTTACTGCAATGTCACGATATTTAACCAATTTCTATATTGCCTACTGCTATAGTTTTGATTTTATGACTGTGCAAAGTTAGGTGGTCAAATAGTAGCAACCTTACCCTACATATTTGTAATGTACTCACCAATACCTTTCGTTTGACACCAAAAACGTAATGATTATCTCAGTTTATTTTTTTTAAGGTTGGAATCTGAGGTATTGATTCCGTAACAGAAAATTTCGATAACATTTATATAGCCTACTAGCTTTTGCCCGCGGCTTCGCGCGCGTTAAATTCGGGGTAACACATGTCTACATTAAGTCTCAAGTTGTGTGAAGACACTCCTGCTTATTCTAAAGAGTAAGAAGCTCTATAGGGTAAAAATTAACTCGGTCAGTATCCATGACAAATGTCAAAGCCATGTTTCAATACATGGTCAATATATATCTATAAACACTTTCACATTTATAATTTTAGTAGGTAAAGAAAATCGTTTCAGACGTTTGAGCGAAGTATATAATTATTAGTTTAGATATGCGAACAATGTAATCACCGTGCACAATAATTATGACAATATGTGTGATGTGACAGTACTGACAGATAGCACATGCGCAGCACTCACTTATTCGCGCATGCGTTCTTATTTCCAAGAGGAAAATTTCTGCCGTTCAAACTTCTATCCTCCCTACAATCCCTCACAGTTTAATTTTTGCATCTTATGGTAGCCTATGTCCGTCTCCATTGTCCAATCTATCTCTATATTAAATTTCAACAAAATCGGTTCAGCCGTTTTCGCGTGAAAAAGGAACATACATACATACACACACGCTTTCGAATTTATAATATTATATAGCTTATGTCATCCACGCCATTATTACGAATAATTTGTCACCCCATTTATTCAAATCGGTTCAGTAGTTTTGGCGCTACGGTGGAACATACAAACATATATACATACATACATAGACTGCCAAAAACATTACCCATCCTTTTGGCTTCGCCGTAGTCGGGTAAAAAGTTTATTTTGAGAGAATTAGGAAATGGGTACACCAATTGTTGTTAACTTGCTATATCTCCGTTCCGGTACTTCATAATTAAATTTGTTATGTTAGACATAGCATAATAAATTAAATGCTATGTAGCGTCACATAAAATTATAATCTTAAAATTTTATCAATAACAAGTTATAAGTGCCATAATCGTGTAGTCTTACAAATCGTCTTAGCATCTTACCGTAACCATGACAGCTGAGAAGCAGTCCAGCTGTTGAGAAAACTCTTTAACCTAAACGTCTGGATAAACGTAAATAGAAATTTAAAAGCTTAGTTCAAAAATATTGTAAGCAAAATAAACCGCGATGAACTCTGTGTAAAGCAATTTTATTTCAATTCATCGCAGAAGACATTACGACATTTTTTTTATAGGCGGTAGTAAACTTTGAGTATATATTACTGAAAGGACTAACTTTCAGACGTCTAGAAATTGCGAACTTGTGGTGCACCTTTGGGCCTCCCCAAAGGTGCGTGATATTTCGAGATTTTCATCTTATTTAATCATCACGAGAAGATAAAAGTGCAGTGTGCCATGATTTTTTAATTTTACTTTTTTAAATTTTTCAAAGAACATTAATTGAATAGGTACTATATTACCTATTCAATTAATGTTCTTTTAGAAATTTTGAAGAAAAATAAAATTGTATGTACTATATTACAATATAGTTGAAAAGGTGATCAAATAAACTACTAGGTCATCCGTGCATTCAGATAGCAAGCTCTCAAGCACGATAATTTAATTTTGAGAAGAAACTTTGCAAGAAAACTACAAGCAAAACAATATAGCAATGATACTTCGTACAGAAAGGTACTAGAAACTTCTAAATATCATAAATGATTTATTAGAAACACCTAGACGCAATTCAGAAACTCAGTGCGTTGCAACTAACTAACAAGAAATACTGAGAAGACCTAATAATAAAGAGCAATTAAGAGCAACCTGTCCAGGTCAGTGACTGACAATACTAGATACAACTTGTAACGTACATGACTCAACAATCACAAGTTGCTAGCTTGTACTAACAACTTAAAGTTAAGTTAGTGTTTTGTATTAATTATACCATTTTTGGACATTAATAATTAAAAGAGTGGCCATTTTTAGTGCCCGTTCTTTCTCATGGTTCTACCTATTGCATTGTGAACGTGGCAGTAAATGTAAATGTAGAATCATTAGGTAATTAGCTTCAATTTTAACGTTCATAAGCGTCACTTTGTGGCCTAGATGAATACATGACTTTTTGACTTTGATTAATTAATGGTATATTAATCTTTGTTATTACGACGTTTCGTCCGACTGGTAACGGCTGTTGTCGCGGAAGGTTTGCTATGATGGTATTTATCCCTTAAATTAGTTTTATTAATGAGTTTAAGAAACTTTAAATTTTTAATGACTTACACAGCTCCCCAAAATGTATAAATACAATGCAAAAATATACCTATATTATATTGAAACTTACATTTGGGGTTGCATTTGTCAGAGGACGCAATTTTATTTTACAATGCAATAGTAATGTTTATGTATTATATCTCATAACTGTGCTTGTAGGATAATGTGTATTAGTTGTATTGTGAATTGTATGCCTAGCTGTTTGTGTTGTATTTTTTGTATTGTGCGTAGTATTTGGTGTGTCAATAAATGATTTACTTACTTACTTACTAGATGTGTAGAGAGGGCTAGTGTAAAGCTTGATCCAAATTTGTGGGGTCGTACCTCTTGTCCCTCGGCTGCTATCTTGGAAAGAGTGCAGGCCCAGATGGTTATTCTTATTTATCTGGTAAATTATTGATCACACAGAGATCTTGTTCAAGCATTTTTTGCTGCAAATTAAATTCTCTACAACTTTGGCTTTGATACTTTTTGTCATAAACCCATAAATAAAAAAGCTTTTCTATGATATGGTTTTCTTTCGGTTATTGTAACGTTTCCTGGTGATAACTCTGTGTTTAGTCTTTTAGGAGCCAGGCTGTGACTTATGATCAAATAGAGCTTTGGTATTCAATTATTGATGAAGAACTATCGAAAATATGCATTTTGCCAGTAAATCATAAATGCTATTGATTTTTTCAATTACTTTGCTGCATCTCTCCCTGGAACATTGAAGTGCTGCAGAACATTGCAGTTTCCTTTGCATGGGCCGTACAATAACTTCAAAAGCCCACAGAGTGCCATAGTTTAAGAGTTTTGTCAATATTTTAACAAGCCCTGTTTTCATGGTAGTTGTAAGGAATAAAACTTGGACCTTATAATAGTTTTGGAAGCCGTGGAGTCTCAAATTGGAGGTCTGGCTCTTGTTATGGAGGCATTAAAGACAAATCTAAAGTATATTTTTGTTACTGTGGACGAAAAATGTACAAAACGTTGAAAAGAGAATTTGTTAGAAATTGCATTCGATTTTTGTTTGTAACTTTGTTATTTTTAATTTTACGACCAAATTTGTAGAGAATTAATTTTGCAACAACAAAACAATGGTTTGCGAGATAAACTAGAAACCCATTTGCACCACACTTTTTATTTATTTTTATTTATTAAACTTCATACATACACTATAATGATATATGTATAGGCGAACTTAATGCCTAAGGCATTCTCTATCAATCTACCTTTTGGGTGGTGCAGAGAATGAACAAAGTAGGTGTAAATTGAAGTTACTTTAAGTAGAGAAGGACAATTCTTCGTATTAAGTAAAGCTGATCAAGATATTATATAGGTATACATAAAGATAATATGCTAAAATATATAAACATGTAAATAATATTCATAAATAAGAATACACTATATATATATATATATATATATATATATATATATATATATATATATATATATATATATATATGTATATATATATATATATTATATGTATTATTGTGCCCGGTACGGCAATAGGCTCGCCCCTTATTATATAAATATAATTATATACATATAATATATAGAAAATATATAATAATAACTACAATTGAATAGAGATGTCAACTCTGTGATGATCCTGCCAACTTGTTCTGCAGTAGTTGCCGCAGTTATTGAGAAGACAGTCAAGTTTATTGAGAAGGTCTGCATTCAGGTTGAAATAACACACATCACCATAGTCGATTATGGGGAAAATTAAGGTATGCACAAGCATTGTCTTGTTCCTGGTTGGTAGAAAAATTTACAGGCGATAAAGTGCACGCAGAGTACCGGTGACTTTTTGACTGACGTGAGTCACCTGAGCACGCCAATTTAGAGTAGAGTCTACATGTAGGCCCAGGTCCCTAACTACTGGACAATATTCGATAACTGATCCATTGTAAATAATCGATGGTAGTGCGGTCATATCAAGTCTACTAAAAATTCTTTGACTGCCCACAACTATTGCTTGACACTTAAATCTTTCAGTCTGTCAGTAAATATCAGTTTACTGACAGACTGAAAGATTTAGACCAACTATGCAGATATTCACGATCCCTGTTCACACGGGCTACAGCAGAAGATATGTTATCAATACTTGCTTGAGCGTAAAGCTGCAAGTCATCGGCATACAGATGATAGGCGCATTAAAGATTCTGGGTTAGGAGATTGATAAAAATTGAAAATAGAAGTGGGGAAAGAATAAGGAAGGATTCTGGATCTTGGGCAGATGTGAGACAAAGGCTTTGCGCCATAAGTCAGGGAAAACGCTGGAGTCAAGGGAAAATTGATGATGTGCGTGAGCACAGGGATAAGGTGTTCAAGGATAGTCATGATCATGTGGCGACTGATCTGATCACAGCCCACCGCATTTGACTTTTGATCTCGTCCGGAGCTATAGAAGGAAAACTAAAAGATTCGATGTTTGGGTGGGTCAAATTACCGAGGTTATCGATAGTGAGACACTTGGTTTGATGATCAAGGAGAGTAGTTGTGGTGAAATGTTGATTTATACCATTCAAACCAAGTGTCCCTTGGAAATCGAAACGACGCTTCCCGCCAATGCCCAGGGTTCCAAGGAACTTCCAAACATCAGCAGAGGATGAACAGGAGATATTTTCTTGAAGAAAAGCGTTGCGTATCATCTGGTTACACCAATTCCTTGCAGCCTTATAAGCCGTCCAGGTGTCTTCACATCGGTCTCTCCTGTACTTGCGAAAAGCCCGGTCCCTACGCCTCATCGCCATCCGGACACCTCTCGTTAGCCAAGGCGCTGGAGGACGTTTTAGCTTTATTTTCCTGATTGGAGCATGTACGTCATATAGGCCAATGACATTGTCATTGAAGGCTTTGACTTTGTCGTTTACTGTGGTAGCCTGGAACACATTGTCCCAGTTAAGTAAGCGTCCTGACACAGTTTTTCTACGTCCATACAACCAAAACAACGCCTCTGCACAACCATAGGTGAGGATTGGGGTGGTTTAGAATGTAGGTGAGGAAAATGAGGTCGTGAAGAGAGAAAGCAGGAGCTATGTGTTGACCGTAGGAAGAGGCTAGGGTTGGATCAGAGGTTAGGATCAAGTCCAGCCAGGTGTCGTCACCTACCATGTTGTGATGGGTAGGTTGCAGAGGTATGATGTGCAGACTGACTGATTTAACAATGTCCAGGACTTTGGAAGATCTTTGGGTACAAGGGGACAGGAGATCAGTGTTAAAATCGCCCATGGTGATATGATGTGAATACTCCGACCCTAAAGATTCCAGACTCATTTCGAGACTGGAAAAATAGTTTATAGAAGGAGGACAGTAGACAACACCAAGGACCAATTTGTTATTGTTTGTTGTATTTGTTTTTAACGCAAACTTCGATAAAAAGATACTCCGCAGTGGCAGTTGAGGTGGGAGAAGATGAAGAAAGAATTTTATAGGACAAGTTACTGCGGAGATAAATAGCAACACCTCCCCCCCTCCGGTCTACTCGATCATTACGGATCAAGATAAAATCGGGAAGAGGGTAAGTGGTAGAAAGAAGATGCGGTTAAGGCCAACTCTCCGAAACCAGGACGGCATGAACATTAGCGTTATTGAAGGCCTCTAGCAAATCGCTGTAATGGCTAGGTATGCTTTGTGCATTAATATGACATACATTTAAATTGCTGCAAGTAGTTTGATTGAAAGTTTTCCTCACAAGGTCACCTAATGTATCAGTAAGAGAATGAAAACTCCCATCTAGCGTTACGTTATCAGAACTATCGGCAGAATACAAAGAATCATCATCAGAATTCATAAAATATTTATAATATACTAAATATATATGAATATACATTAAAACAATAATAAATTAGTAATGAAGAAAGAAAAAATATACGTTCTTATTTGGTGCAAATATTCTATCCCTGCACCACCCGCCAGCTGACACACAATATAGATAGCGCAATAATACAAACAAAACGCACAGTTAGATACAAGTTTAGTAATATTAAAACGTAATAAATCGATGCAATTTCCGAACGCAACTTCAATTCAACAAAACGTCACAGTGACAATTTCTCAGAAACTATTTTGACAATAAACTATTTGTTTTCAATGTTTTAGTTTTACAAATAACAAAAGTGAAATAAAAAAAAGTGATGAAGTGGTCGTAGATTAACTAAAACTGTTACGTAATGAAGTTATCAAGTTAATGTTAACGTTATTACCTAAGAAAAGTGTTTGGCGAGACGTTAAAGCGAATTACAGCGATAATGTTAGTTATATACTTTTTACGTTGGCGAGAAATTGCTGCAGACGTTCCGACGTCATTCTTGCTTGATGTTGAAGCACTGGGGTATTTCTCCATGAGAACGTTGAGCTGCTCCATGGTAGTCAGCTTGTGACGGCTTCTATCTGCGGCTTTTACTGTAATTACGCCATCCTGGGTCCACCATCCTCTCATACCAAAATGTTGGCGGGCTTTGGAGAAGATGGATTGTCGAGTCTTTGTAAGGAACTCCTTAACTGCGACGGCTCAACCCTTCAGCTTTGATTTATACTTCCAAACAGCAGATCTGGATTCCACGGAAGTAAATCTCACAAGTAGTGGCCTGTGATGGTCTTTGTTGCGCACTCCTATCCGGTGAGAAGTACGGATATTCGATGCCGAGATATCTTTGAGGTCCATTCTATGGATAACATTAATAATAGCAGCTGTACAATCCTCTCCGTCAACCTCTGCGACACCCACGAATATGAGGGCTTTTCTACGGTGCCTAGTCTCCATATCAACAACCAAGGCAGTTACCTCAATAATCTGCTTCCTGAGCAGACTGAGCATGGAGAAAACCAGTTCCCGGAAGGTCCAGAACTCTTCTGCGACTTTGGTATGCAGCTGAGCTTCAAGTTCCGCCATCCCATCCTCTTGGAGAAGCATTCCTCCAGATTTATTTGTGCAGTTTTTATATCGGCCAGTTGAGACATAATTAATCCAGTGCAGTTCTTCAGTAATATTCAAAAGGTGTGATGCGCTGGCAGGAGGTGTATGTGATTGAATGTAGTATTTACATTAGCAGATTTACTATGCCACAAACGTAAGTATGTTCTAGTTATGCACTATTGCACTCAATAAAGTGGATATTTATATTAAAAATTGACTATTTCAATAATCAAAGATTTTCAAAAAAGAAAAATAACGTGTGATAACTTTTCTACACCTACCGCCAAAAAAAAAGAAAATCTCTTTTCAAGATCGTGGCTGCAGAACAAAGGCTGCAACTCCACAAACTTGGATTTAACTTCACAATAACCCCTCTTGGCATCTACGCAATTAAATTGCGACCTCTGACAAATGTACGCTAAGCCCAAAAAATGCAACATTTCAATGGACTACTACTACATTCAAATTTTCTTTGAATAATCTTAATATATAAAATCCTTGCGTTACTGACTGAATAACAGACACGCTACAGCCAAAACTATTGGGCGCATGAAGCTGAAATTTGGCATGTATGTTCCTTGGGGACCGTAGGGATGCACTAAGAAGGGATTTCCTGAAATTGCCATGGGATCGACCAAAACGGGTAAAGTAAAAAAAAATGCAGGCGTAGCTGCTGGCGTCCTCTAGTGTAAACATAAGTCTTGGAATACTCATTAACAAATGAACGCCTAAACAAAACTTTGTATCATTTGAATTCACAATGAGTCTGCTGTATACTCCATATACAAGTAAACTATGAGATACTGTGCAAAGCGGACTGTATTTCGCGTAAATGTGGTATGGTTTGTTACAAAACTGTAAATTCCGACAAGCCTGGGCGTGCCCTTCAAAAAGTGTGTCTTGCTGTTTCTGTCGACCAACTGTCAGTGCATCCGCTTGTGCGCCGGCGCCCGTGCGGCGCGGCGCCCAGAAGGCGCGGGGAGGGGCGCCTAGTGCTGTGCGCAGCGTGTCATAGACATTCTACCGGGCCGCCAGTGAGAGGGCATATCCGGTTAAATGCTCTTCTGATAGTGCCGCCGCTGGTCTTGATGTCGGCCACTCTTGTGACTCCGTCGGGCCCCGGATGGAGCTGTGCTACTCGCCCGAGTAGCCAGCGGGCTGGTGGGAGAGCGTCATCTTTCACGACGACCAGGGTGCCTTCTGTCAGCTGTCCAGACGACTTCTTCCATTTTGTTCTGATTTGAAGTTGTGAAATGTACTCCTTGTAGAATCGAGTCCAAAAGTGTTGACGCAGGAGCTCCACGCGTTTGTATCTGGGTATATGCAGCGGATTACAGTCAGCCAGTGGTGGCTGAGGTAGTACAGATAATGATCGACCGATTAAGAAGTGAAATGGAGTGAGAGCAGTGAGATCAGACGGGTCAGACGATAGAGGCGTTAAGGGCCTTGAATTTAAAATGCCTTCAATTTGACATAAGACTGTGTACATTTCTTCATACGTGAGATGTGCCAAGCCTAAGACTCGCCTAAGGTGATGTTTTGTTGACTTCACTGTGCCTTCCCATAACCCACCAAAATGTGGGGAGTATGGAGGAATGAAATGAAAAGTGATGCCTTGTTCTGCCACATGGTTGCTTATCAAATTCTGATTCTTCGCCAAAAACCCCGTGATAACATTTGAGACCCCTACAAAGTTAGTGCCGTTGTCTGAATATATGTGAGCAGGTTTTCCTCGGCGGCTGATGAATCTATTTAGTGACGCTAAGTAAGATTCCTTTGTCAAATCGGTAACCAATTCCAGGTGTATAGCTTTAACTGCGAGGCATACGAATATGCATATGTATGACTTTATCAACTGACTACCACGCCCTTTACGATTACTAATCATGATTGGCCCGGCGTAATCTACACCGACGTTATTAAATGCGAAATCAGAATGCATGCGTGGCTCAGGTAAATTACCCATGATTGGTGTAATTGTTTTTCCTTGAAAGCGTCTACATGTGATGCATGATTGTACTGTCTTTCTGGCTAGATTACGACCACTGATAGGCCAATATGTTTCACGTATGTGGGCGAGTAACAGCTGTGGACCAGCATGGAGAAGTTTTTTATGTTGAGTGGAAAAAATGAGTTTGTAAATGTGATGATTAGCGTGTAAAAGCATTGGAAACTTTTTATCATATTGAAATCACGAATTAGCGAGCCTGCAGCCCACGCGAATAACTGCGCCGGCCTGATCAAAAAATGGATGTAATGAAATTAATCTGTTTTTTATTGGTAATGTTTTATTTGTTGAAAGTAACTCATATTCAATAGAAAATGAATTTAACTGTGATATTTTTACTAAATTTACTTTGGCCTGATATAGTTCTTTTGTTGTTAATGAAATAAAGGTGTTTGAAGCTGAATTACTTGTTTGTGTTTTTGTTTTACAATTATGTATAAATCGCAATATGTATGCAGTTATGCGTGTTAATTTTGTGAAGTTAGAGTAATTGTAAATGAATGAATTGTTGTCTGTCTGTGAGTAACATTGAATAATGTTTTTGTGGCTCTGGGGTTTTGTTTCTGGAAGGTCAGAACAACTGCTGTGCCCAGGTGATGTTGGCCATCTGCTATCATCATCCCTAAGAAAGTCTGGACCAGAGAACCACAAATCTGAATGTATGAGTGTTGATGCTGTGACACCCCTAGATATGAGATCTGCGGGGTTCTGTTTTGTAGGTACATATCGCCATGTTTGTTTATGTGTTATTGTTTGTATTTCATTAATTCTGTGACTTACAAATGCATTTAGTTTGTGTGGTGGCAACTTTATCCAGGACAGCACAATCATGGAATCACTCCAAAAGAAACAGTCTGAAATTATGTGTGAATTGCGGAGAGAGTCAATGACCTTTTTGTAAAGGCGAACAGCTGTGAGGGCTGCACATAGTTCTAGTCGTGGAATTGTTAATGATTTTAGTGGTGCCACTCTGCACTTGGCTGTTAGTAGCCGTACGTACACTTCACTATCTGTGGTGTGTGTGCGCACATATACACAGGCGCCATAGGCGTGCTGAGAGGCGTCACAGAAAGTGTGTAGCTGTATATGTTTGGGTGAATCATAGAAAACTCGTCTCGGTATGACTAATTGTTTTAAAGCTGATAGTGATTGTATGAACTTTTTCCATAGTATTTCTATGTCATGAGGGACACTGCTGTCCCACTTTAAGTTTTGTGACCACAACTTTTGCATTATTATTTTGGCTTCTAAGACTGAAGGACTTAAAAGGCCCAAAGGGTCAAATATTTTGCCAATGATTGACAATATTTTCCTTTTTGTAATATTGTAATCAACCGAGTCTTCTATGTCTGTTAAGTATGTTATTGTATCTTGATTTTGGTTCCAGTATATACCTAATGTTTTTGATGGGTCTTTATTACCTAAATTTGTGGTACTGTGAAGTGAATCTGATGATAGGTTTGCTTTTTGTAAAATATCAGGACTGTTGAACTGCCACTTTCTGAGATGGAATTGTGCTGATTTTAGAGCTGCATTTACTGACATTGCTATTTCAATTAACCGAGACTTCCGGTCTGAGCCCGTAATCAGGTCATCACAATAAAAATCATGTATGATGATCTCCGACACTTCCTTGTCATGTTGGCAGTCCAACCCAACCTGTCTGATACAACGTGTAGCGAGGTAGGGTGCTGAAGCTGTCCCATACGTTACTGTATTTAATGTGTAGGTTTTCAGTGGTTCTGACTCATCGAAACGAAATACAATTTGTTGTAATGATCGTTGGTTTTCTACGATGGATATTTGCCTGAACATTTTTTCAATATCAGCTGATATTATGTTTTTGTGTTGTCTGAACCTAATAAGTATAGAAATCAAATCATCTTGTACTACTGGTCCTATTGTCTGTATATCATTAAGTGATATTTTGTTAGATGTGCGTGCCGATGCATCAAAAACCACCCTGAACTTTATTGTGGTGCTGGTGTTTTGTATTATACCATGATTTGGTATATAATATGAAGGTGTCAGAGTGCTATTGTTTGTGTTTTTAGTCATGTGACCTAGGTCTAGGTATTCTTGCATAAAAGTTAGATATTGTTGTTTGTATGTAGGATCTGATTTGAATCGTTTTTCTATGTTAAGGAAACGAATCTTTGCCTGACTATATGACTGGCCTAAGCACTCTGGCGATTGTTTGAACGGTATAGTGACCACAAATCTACCATCAGCATTGCGAGTTGTAGTTGATGTAAATATTTTTTCACATGATAGCTGAGTAATGTGAGGTATGTCTGAAGGAGTAGATAATATATGTTTTCTAATTCCCAAAATTTGTTTATGTTATCTGAGATCTGATTCACAAAGAATGAGTTTTGAATTTTATTTTGAATATGAGGATTTGAAATGCAGCCTGATATCAACCAGCCTAAATCTGTTTGTTTTAGAACTGGTTGCTGTTTTCCTTATTCCAATCTTCCAGTACCCATGACTTCCCAGAATATGTCTGCACCCAATAATAAATCAATAGGGGCTGGAATGTTAAAGTCAGGGTCTGCCAGTTGTATACAACTAGGTATTTGAATGGTATCTTTGTTTATGTATGTATGTGGGACTGTATTGCAAATTTGGTTAATCACAAGACATAAAATGTCCGTCCTGTAATTTTTATTGTGTGCTGATTGAATGTGAATGTTAGTATTTTTTGTTATGTTTGTGCACTGATTAATACTAGTGACCATGGTGTCTATAGTTTGAATGGGTAAGCCCAGTTGTGAGCACAAGTACCTAGTTATATAGCTTGAGGTGCTGCCATTATCTAGTAGTGCTCGTACCATATGTGGTTTTCCTTGTTTGTCATATATTTTGACTTGAGCAGTTGACAGTAATATTGTTTTGTTCTACGTGCAACTAGTTAATGTGACAGATGATGGTTTTGGTGCATCTAAGTGTAAAAGTGTATTATGTTTTTTGTTGCAGTACTTACATGTCCCTCTTCTGCATAATTTGTTGTCATGACCAGGTTTTAAACAGTTGGAGCAGATTTTTAATCTCTGTACCTCCCTGATTCTTTGTTCAATGGACATCTGTCTAAACTTTTCACAAGAAAATAATAGATGATGCTGTTTACACAAAGGACATGTGGTTACTTTTTGTGTGTTCATTTTTGTTAATGACTTTGTGTTTTGTCCCACTTGAGTATCTGATTTGCTATTATTGGTAATAATTGATTGTTCTAAAACTTCTAATACATCAGCACGACCTCTTAAAAATTTATTCAGGCACTCAAGTGTGGGCATGTCTGTGAGTGTGTTTTTGTGTTCTTCCCAATATCTTAATGTATTTGAGTCAAATTTACTTGACTTGTTGTCAAGTAAATTTGACTATATATTATTAATGTATCCCAGTATTCTGTTTTTTCACCTAATGTGGCTAATGCGCTGAGGTTTTTCTGAACTGTGTCAATCAATTGTCTCAAACACACTGAGGATTCTTTTTCAATATTATTTAAGTTGTATAATGCATGAATGTTATTTCCTATCAGCTGTCGTTTGTTATCATATCTTTCACACAACAATTTCCACGCTACCTCAAAGTTGTCACCTGTAATTTCTAGTGATTTTATAACTAATGATGCACTGCCCGATAGTGAGGAACGCAAGTAGTGAAATTTTTTATTGTTATCTAATATTCTATGAGTAATAAGTGATTGAAATGTGTCTCTGTACTCAAGCCAATCCTGATGATCACCCAAGAAGTGTGGCAAGTCAATAGTGGGTAGTTTAATAAATGATTTGGTCCCACCTGAATGATCCTTGTCTGACTCTGGATTAGTTACCAGCTTGTCATTTAACTGAATAAGCCAGGAAGCCTGTGCCACCAACAGCTGGTAATCATTTTTAAATTGTTCACTTTCTGGGTCTGGTTCATCGGTGAACTCTGAGATGTCAGCGTTCAATTCAATAAGTGTCTGAACGTCCTGGAAAGTTTGATGTATTGTTTTAAACTCCAAAAGTCTGTTTTTAGCTCAATAACTTGGATATCTGTTAATTTATTATTGGGCAGAATGAGGTTAATATATTTTTTAAATCATGTGAGTTTCCTTTTAACAATGCCACGTTGTTTGATTAATTCTGTATCATCAGGTTTATTACCTTTAGTGGCCATTGCTGTGAATAAAGAAATAAGAAAAATATAAGCAGGAAACGTTATCACAGAATTTGTGTAAATAGTTGTGAAATACTTAAATTATAGCAGCAAACGGCAGAAAGCAAGGCTATGCAAAGCTTGAGTGCACAGCTAACACGTGGTGGGCGAAGCCCTAGGCCGCATGCGCGCGGGATGACCACGTGGGGGCTCCTTATTAAGGCAGGCGGCTGGCAATTTAGGCTTGGCAAGCTATCCAGATGCTGGGGAATGTTATTTTGGTTTTAGTATTATGAAAAAAGGGCTAATTTGTTGAGAAGAATTGACATGAGAGGTTATGAAATGCTGATATTTTCTGAATATTTTTGCTTATTTTTGATTGAAATAAATTTGTACTGAGTTTGATAATATAATTATCATGAAAATATGAGTCTGAAAAGTCTGATTCAGTAATTGCTGTTGCAATTTGAAAAAATCTGTTGAAAAGTTAATAAAGGAAAAAAATATTGGTCTGATTATCTGTTATCCTGATGCTGTGCTGCGCTGAGACCGTCGTGGCTGTCTTCGACTGTCGTTGTCCTGGCCGTGATGATTTTTCTAGAAGTGTCCATGTTGCTTCTTGTAAAGATGGTGATTATTGCGACGGTCTTCAATCACGAATGAATGGCTTCGAATGGACCAATGTATACTCCATATGCAAGTAAACTATGAGATACTGTGCAAAGCGGACTGTATTTCGCGTAAATGTGGTATGGTTCGTTACAAAACTGTAAATTCCGACAAGCCTGGGCGCGCCCTTTAAAAAGTGTGTCTTGCTGTTTCTGTCAACCAACTGTCAGTGCATCCGCTTGTGCGCCGGCGCCCGTGCGGCGCGGCGCCCAGAAGGCGCGGGGAGGGGCGCCTAGTGCTGTGCGCAGCGTGTCATAGACACTGCTAAACTTTTTCTACGTCTAACGCGTTTCGACTCATCAGATCCCTGAATTAATCCGATCCCCCCATATCATGCCATGGGTGTCGTAAGAGCCGACAGAGTGAGCATATTATGCAGAGAACAGCACTTTAAGAGGAGGAAAACTTGATACAAACCCTATACCAACCCGTTTGGCCAGCGTGGTATAGTAGGCCAATTCTTCCTTTCAAATGAGAGGCCTAGTCCAGCAGTGGACTGTTAAAAGCTAATGATAAATGTGCTTATTATTTAGATAATTATCGCGTGCTACGTGACGAGCGTCAAGTGTTTTTCTAAAATCTTCCAAACTAAATTCTTGACTTGTTTACATAAAATAATAAATTGCAGATCTTATGTAATTTGAACAGGTTTAATAAATCACACAAGTGTTTGTTCTAACGTTCAAATTTATTTATCGATATCGAGGATTTATCAAAATTCTATTGAAATTAATTCTTAAAGGCAGCGATAGCCTAGTGGAGATACCAACAGACTGCCATGCAGAGGGTATCGGGTTCGAATCCTCGGCGCGCACCAATGAGTTTTCGGCGTTATGTACGTATTGAATTGTTAATTATTGCTTGGGCCGTGCCTCGGAGAGCACGTTAAGCCGTCGGTCCCGGTTGTCAAGAAGATTTTTGACAATCGTTACAGGGAGTCAGTACCATCTAAAATATCTAACACTAGTCTAAACCATGTGCGAACCGAATGTTTCTAGGCGATTTGGGAAAATTATTAATATTGTGGACTGTAAGGATGCGTATTCTTATCTACTAGGATAGGAGAGGGAGTGTGAGTGGGTATAGGATATTCTAAGGACACGCCTTACCTTGCAAATCAGTCCTCTTCTTCACAAATGGCAGCCTCCTGGTGTCTTCGGGAATCCTAAAGCTGCACCAAATCACTCCACCACACTCGCGCGTAGTTTAGTTCTCGTTATATATCCCGGGAGCGGTAAAAAATATAGCGGTGTGGTACATGCGTTCGTCGCGACACGGATTATTCTCGACTGTCTCTCGCGTCGGTGAACGTGGCGACGAATCAGCAAAAGGCGTGCCCCTTGTAGCAAATGGGATAGACAGAAACGGGAACAAAAGGCATCGCTCGCATTGGACAAGAAAGCGAAGAACGATTGACGTCGATGTAATTAGTTATCGATAGGAAGGTAGATGGCGCTACCATATCCCCCCGGCCCTAAAGGGTAGACTTTAAAAAAATAGAATTGAACTTAGCTATGTTGGGTATACTACCGCATAACCCATCAATAGGCTAAGACAGCGCTATGATAATAAAATTAATCTAAATTAACTTTAGCGAAAATTACAAACGCAATAATAGCGAAAACTACAAACTAAATACTTAAACTAAGAGGTAGATCCAACTTCAGGCTAGATCTCACTGAGTTGGAAGCGGGCAGAGACGTACAACAGGGCGCACGTAGCTCCCCTTCGCGGTTTTCACGGTAACAACGCGGGTTGTACCGTCCTTGGAAGTATGCAGTTTCTCTACGATGGCTAACGGCCATGAAAGCGGCGGAGCATTATCATGTATTATGACGACCAACGTACCCTCCTGTATAGGGGATGCAGGACTATTCCACTTGGATCTAGCCTGAAGCTGGTGTAGATATTCCGCACGCCAGCGCCGCCAGAATGCCTGCACGAGTTTATCCAGCAGAGTATGTCTCTGGAGCAAGCTTGAAGAGTCTGCTTCAGGAGCCGGAAATGACGATAATGGCACTGTGTTCAGAAAATGTGCAGGGCTTAACGCGGATGGTTCTGCAGGGTCACTACTCAATGTCGTGAGCGGACGCGAGTTGATCAGTGCCTCGACTTGTGCAAGGACAGTTAAAAGCTCTTCGTAAGAGAGGAGCTGTTGACCTATAACTTTGAAGAGATGCGTTTTAATTACTTTGACCATGCTTTCCCAACATCCACCGAAATGTGGTGATGCTGGTGGAATAAACTTCCAGTCAATATGATCTATGGAAAGTTCTTCCTGAAGACGAGTACGATATTCTTCTCTGAGAAACTTAAAGAGGCCGCGTAAATAAGAGCTTGCGCCCACGAAAAAAGTGCCGTTATCCGTATACAAACACTGTATAGGGCCGCGCCGTGAGAGAAATCGTTTAAGGGCTGCAAGGAATGACACCGTGCTTAAATCTGTCGCAACTTCAATATGCGTAGCGAACGTCGTTAAGCATGTAAAAATACAAAGCCGAGCTTTACGGCTTTTAACGCCTCGACCACGCACTGGCGTATACTGCTGCGGTCCTGCGTAATCACAACCGGTATGTGTATACGTTTTATCAACTTGATTGACGCGTTGGCTAGGAAGATCTGCCATGGTAGGGAAAATCGGACGCGGACGAAATTTGAAACAGACGTTACATTTATGTATTCTGTGACGAATTATTCGTCGAGCAGCTAAAATCCAATACTTATGCCTAAGTAAGGACATAAGCAACTCTGGACCAGCATGGAGGTACTTCTTGTGATAAAAATCAACAAGAAGGTCGACAACATGATCATGACGCGGCATAATGCAATGATGTTTGTAGTTATAAGGTTCATCCGAATTTGACAGACGACCCCCAACGCGTATGACGCCGTGTTCATCGAGAAACGGCTTGAGTCTAAGGATAGCGGGAGAACAAGGTACATTGTTTTTCAAATTTTGAATGTCGTTACTAAAATGAACAGCCTGTACAGCTCGTAGTAACTTACATTCTGCGAATTTGATATCAGTACTTGAAACAAAAGTCCCATTAGGTAGGTGCCTAAGAAACCTACAGACATAAACGATAGCGCGGAGTAACTTAGACCACGATGACATGCGTAGTGCTAGTGCATAGATCGGAGACTCCGCAACCTCAGCAATCACGGGATAAGAAACAGACTTCCGTTCGGGTACATCTTCGTCTTCTGCACTGTGGTCAAAGGGTTGCATGGGCCACTAACGGATCATGGGAAATCCAAGAAGGCCCACGATGCCACAATGGATGATGCAGAAGATTAAGTGGAGTGACACCACGAGACAGGCAATCAGCGGGGTTCTCAATACCCGCGACGTGATTGAAACAAGTAGCAGGAACAAGTTCAATCAATTTACTAACGCGGTTGGCGACAAAAGTCTGCCAGCGGTGAGGAGAAGAATGAATCCAAGCGAGCACTACTTTGGAGTCAGAAAATGCATATATTTTATTAATAGGGTAGTGGGGCAAAACTGTGTCTTGAACTTTGCGGAGCAACTGAGACAGCAGAAGGGCCGCGCACAACTCCAGTCTCGCAACCGAAATGGTTTTAACAGGCGAGACCTTAGACTTGGCACAAACTTACTGCACCGAGTAGTTAGAACCAATGCGGACTTGCAGATATACGACTCTGCCGTAAGCACGCTCGCTGGCGTCAGCGAAACCTATTAGGTTGATGGTACATCCATCTACCAAACCAAGATGACGCAGAATAGTAATTTGATTGAGCGCGGTAAGTTCAATACAAAATTGGCCCCAAGCGGCGACAATATGGTCAGGGGGTGTTTCATCCCACTCACACTTTGATAGCCAAAGTTCCTTGATCAAGAGCTTGGAGTACAAAATTGTGGGAGCCACAAACCCATTATGTCCCATAGTCGAGCCACTGTGGACAGCATAGTGCGTTTGGTGCACTTATCATCTGGCGGTGCGACGTCAAACCGAAAACTACCACAGGATTTGTCCCAGCGTAAACCGAGAACTTTATGCGGTACAGACTTCTCAAACTCAATGTCTGGAGAAGCTTTATGAGAATCTGGTATGCGTGCGAGAACCTCCTTAGAGTTGCTTGTCCATTTGACAAGATCAGACTAGCGAACAGAAATTGCTAGCGGAGCGGATATGACACTACAGGCAATGTCATCCATATACACAGCGGAAGTAGCAACAGCTGCTGCGGCGGGTAAGTGATCGCCTTCATCAGCGATCAACTGGCGAACAACTCGTAACGCGTGATATGGGCTAGACTTGAGTCCAAAACAAACACGATTAAACTGATACACCGTGATGCGGGATATAATATGAGGGAAGAGAATTGCCCTCGTCGTTTACAACTACACTCAAAAACCTTTATCTATGTAGTCACCAATGACGTAGAAGAGAATCAATATTATTTTCTTGAAGAACAGAACAACAGCAAGACGTAATATATTGAGAAGCATGTAACGTAGGTACGGTACCCATAATCACATACCCAAATACCGTCTCAATAGCGGGCGGTAAGTTATATTGCTCACTACGTACCACTTTAGTTAGTAGCAAATGCGGAAATATTGCAGCTCCGATCAAAACATCAATGTCTGCCGGATTCGCAAACTCCGAGTTTGCCAGCGGCAATGACTCGAGGTAAGTGAGTAATGCTACGTCTACATTAGCGTTCGGCAATGGGTCCGTGATACGCTCCACGATAAGCGAAGAAATGTTAAAATTAAAATCCCTATCAAAACGCGAATGTATTTTAATATCTACGGAACCCTTGCAATGTTTTTCTGACCCGCCGATTCCTTTGACTACTAAGTCAGTATTTTTAAAGTTCGCCACAATCCGAGGCGTTTGAAACAATCAAAAGTTATGAAATTGCTCTGAGATGCGCTATCGAGTAGACAACGTACCACGTGCGGCGATCCATTAATATCATAAACGATAACTTGCGCTGTCGCTAACAGTACCGTCTTGGACGCCATACACTGCGGCTTGGCCCCACGTGGATCATTATAGATGCGCGAGGGCCGTCCGCGCGTGCGCGTCGCCCGCGCGATGGATGTCGTACACAACGATATTTCATTCTGAGTCGTGGGAGGCGCAATTATCGTGGCCTGCACTTGTGACGTAAGTGTGTCAAGGTTAGCGGCTTGGCTTGACAACGGACTACCTTTATCCAAGTGCAACAATGAGTGGTGTCGCTGATTACATGAACGACATCTCGTCTTACTAGAACAATCACTCGTTTTATGCTTTATACTTAAGCAATTAATGCATGCTTTGTTATCTTTTACGCACTTGAAACGAGCAGTCGGATTTAAACCATTAAAGGCGGGACACTTATAGAAATGGTCGTGCACTATATTACCGCACAGACACTTCTGTGAATTATTATTATTAGATTCCGAGCACATTACGTAAGATTGCGGATTAGGGACCGAGTTATTATTACTATTTCGCGCTTTATTCGACCTTTGTTTGCTGTTGTTAGTATTAGACGGGCTAGATGAACTAGACTGCGTATTATGAAATATTCGACACTGATCTTTAATGAACGAACGGCTCGAAGGACCAAAAAATGTTTCGGCGAACCGAATGTTCCTAGGCGATTTGGGAAAATTATTAATATTGTGGACTGTAAGGATGCGGGTTTTTATCGACTAGGATAGGAGAGGGAGTGTGAGTAGGTATAGGATATTCTAAGGACACGCCTTACCTTGCAAATCAGTCCTCTTCTTCACAAATGGCAGCCTCCTGGTGTCTTCGGGAATCCTGAAGCAGCACCAAATCACTGCACCACACTCGCGCGTAGTTTAGTTCTCGTTATATATCCCGGGAGCGGTAAAAATATAGCGGTTTGGTACATGCGTTCGTCGCGACACGGATTATTCTCGACTGCCTCTCGCGTCGATGAACGCGGCGACGAATCAGCGAAAGGCGTGCCCCTTGTAGCGAATGGGATAGACAGGGACGGAAACAAAAAGCATCGCTCGCATTGGACAAGCAAGCGAAGAACGATTGACGTCGATGTAATTAGTTATCGATAGGAAGGTAGATGGCGCTACCACCATGGAATATCGCTATCCCTTCGGGTTGCTGAGTTCAGACAGGCAGTCGCTCCGTGGAAAAGCTAATAATCAGCCAAATCCGGTTACACTAGTAAGCGGACCCCAGATTGAAACTGGGATAACGCTAAGAGGATGATGATGATATTGAAATTAATTCTAAGTAAACTAGATCTGAAGATTTATTTTAAACATAAAACAATTTATCAACGTGTAGAATCGAAACTGAGGGAAGGTGACATTCGAGCGTCTAGGTTATTGTTTAGTAGCGATGTGGTGGCGCCTTGCTCTGCAGACACACTTGCAGGTTTGCAGAACAAGCACCCAGCGCCAGCTAATGACCTCTCTTTCCCTGACATGCCCAACGAAGGTTCTGATTGTCTCAATGTTTCAGCCAAGGACGTACTTGAAGCCGTATTTTATTTCCAAAGTGGATCTGCTGGCGGCACTGATGGCTTGACACCTCAACACCTGAAAGACCTCGTATGTGCAAGTGCTGGGAACGCCGGTGATGCATTTTTGAGGGAACTAACGGGTTTAATTACTCTTATGCTCTCCGGCAATGTGGTCACAGATGTCATCGATGTATTGTATGGGGCCAACTTGTGCGCCCTGCGCAAGAAAGATGGTGGCATCCGACCCATTGCCGTAGGGTGTACTTACAGACGTATGGCAGCCAAATTATGCTGCAAATATTACAGCGCCACCTTGGCCCATAAATTTCAGCAAATCCAACTGGGCTTTGGTTCAAAAGGAGGCTGTGAGGCTGCCATACATGTCCTATCTACGTTCCTTGGCTGCGGTGAAAGTGAGGTCATTTTAAAGATTGATTTGAAGAATGCCTTCAAATCAGTGAATAGGGACACCTTGATGTCACAAGCCAAACTAGAAACACCCAACATTTTCAAATATCTTTGGCAATGCTATAGGCATCCATCCCAATTAATTTATAAAGACAATTTATTAGAATATCTCATGCAGCAGAAGTGCAGGGCGTATTTTTAGACACGCCCATATTAATGACATAATCCGTCGTGCTCTTTCCACCGCCGGTGTACCAGCTCATCTTGAACCTAATGGTCTGGTACGTGACGATGGGAAGAGACCAGACGGTATGTCATTATTACCTTGGAAGATGGGTAGGCCTCTGGTGTGGGACGCAACCTGCGTCGATACTCTTGCGCCATCACATCTTCTAAGCACTGCTGGTTCAGCTGGCGCTGCTGCTGCATCGGCGGAGACCCTCAAACGGCGCAAATATCAAAATCTAATTGGGAATTACGTTTTTGAGCCGTTTGGGGTCGAAACGCTGGGGCCATGGGGCCCGAGTGCTCGTGCTCTATACAGAGAAATAGCAAAAAGGCTGATCGATGCTTCCTGTGACCAGAAGGCTGGCCTATTTTTCGCAGAGAGAATAAGCATTGCCATCCAGCATGGCAATGCTGCCAGTCTTCTGGGCACGCTACCAGTAGACAGCGTTGCGGCAGAATTCTTGGACGCAGTATAGCATATATATTATTATATACGTTATATTATTATAATCTTTTTCGTTCTTTTTCTTTTGTTCTTTTTTTTTCTTAATTATAGATTAGTTTTAGGTTTAGATTTTATCTTTAATATTACAAGGTGATTCGTATTTTTATAACTCAAAATAGGTATTATAAATATTTTGTTGGTGCTATTTCCTTTTAAACATTATCAATATTCTTTTCATATTCATTATGAGAAAGCCCATGATTAGTCAAATTAAAATTAGTGGCAACCTACAAAAATTCGAAACTTCATTTGTTTATGTATCTTGATCTTACACCAGAAATAATTCGTAAGTCAAACTGAAGTAAATATATTGGGCAAAACTGCTGTTGTAGTTTCGTTTCTATAATTTTTCTATATTCTAAGGATTATAGTGTTCGCTATAAATATCGTGAAAATGTTCGTAGCAATGTTCGGCTCTGTTCGTTGTTCGGTTTGAAAAAACAAAAAACGGCGAATCCTCGCTGTTCTGTTACAAGTGAATGCTCAGGTGTATCAGCGCCATTACGTACCCACTTCTAGAGACACATTTGGGTGGTTTCTTTAAGTGACAAAGGTGATGTTAGATTTAAAAAAAATAACTATTATATCTTACATTTTTAATTAACATTATTTTTATTGCCATCTTCATCATTGAATTTCGTCTAATTAAGTAGGTGATTGCAAAATACCGTATCGACAGTCAACAAAACAACACATTATAAAATCACCTATGTACTAAATTTCAGCTTCAGTGCTAAATAAGTTTGCGATATTTTGTGTCTAGTAATAGACTGACTGCTCCATATCTTTTATTTATATAGACGACTAAGCACAACTGTAATTGTAACATAAGAAAATCTCACGTCATTTAAAAAGTGAGACGCATACTTAAGTTTAATTGAAATCGTTTATTCATGACAGTCCTGGAGCTACGAGGCAGCCCGAGTAATGCCGCCGTCCCGACAGTCAGATAAGTTGTCAACTGAGATTTATTCGATCCCTACGCTTTACTATCTCCTTTAAGTTATTTCTTAATGTTTCCTTATAAAGGACATATCGATATCCTTGTTTTAGTAGAGGATAATGTCAATGCTGAAGAGCATTGACATAATCTCTCTTCATTCGTTTCATTGACAGATATACAGGGTGACAAAAGTCCATTCACCAAGCTGAATTCTACTCGTTCTGCATGTCATGTCCAAGTAATATAAAGCAAAAATAATACCTGGGTAACAAAAAAAATTCCCTTTAGAAAGTATAAAAGCTGCAACGTAAAACGCGAGCGTGCCTGCTCTACATACCTACCTATCCATGTGTATATAGGACATCTACAGGACAAATTGGTGATTCGGTGACTTTGAGCCTTAATATCTAATGAAGCAGTAATTTCCCAGGTATGGCACCGAGGTAAGAAATATTCGCCATGATACAATATGGGAACTTAATTTTCGTTAGGGTTTTTAAACCGTGTATTTTATGTTTTACTGCTTATAATTTTGTCAGCAAACGAATTAACGATCCACGTTTCGATAAACACGTGTTTGTTAACCTTGACGCAACAAGACATTATATTGATTAAAATGCGTTTCTTTCATTTGAAATCCTAGAGTATCTAGCTTACTAGTTAATTATACAAAGCATTACGATTCTTTTTACTACTGAAATTATCACATAACATATATCGTCTAAAAATAATCTATCTTTTACACAATAGACATAAAGAGCACTTACATTTGGCACGATTCTTTTTTTATAGACTCTCGCCTGTATCCTCGAAGGGGTAGGCAGAGGTGTAATTTTACAACCACATTTTGCCATGAATTTTTAGGTCCCACGTAATGGGGGGCGAGCCTATTGCCGTACCGGGCACATTACCAGATTCCCTGCTGCTGCTGAGAATTGCCTAACGGAAAAACCCAATAACACTTTGCCCGACCCGGGAATTGAACCCGAGACGTCCCAATCACACGCGCAGATTTATGCAGCGAGACCAACGAGGCAGTCACAAATATACTTATAAGAGTTGTTTTTTTCGTGTGACTCGATCGCATATCCGTCACCGTTATGCCAAACGCGCAGTAGAACATTTAATCAATACGCAATGAGTGCCTGGTTTAGCTGTCACGTCTATTTTAAATTTCATTATGTAGATATTTGCAATAAACCCTGAACGATCGGAAATTTAGAAATCAAAGTAAATAAAAATAATAAACGACTTCCGACAAAATCTTCATAAATAGTAGCTGAAAACCTTTCTATTATGTCAGTTTTCAAACACATGGCTTCATATTTTTGTAGAACAGAACGACGAGGTGGTTCATGTATTCTGATACAAAATTATCATAAATTTGAAAACGTTAATGACATCGCTTATTATTTTGTCAGTATGAAATATAGTTGAATGCTCTGTAATAAAACTGCCATTACATAAAGAGATTATGTACAGTAATCTGTATCTATAGGCCACCACGCAATCGATCCCAACTAGTTCAAATATTCTTTGACAAAGTTGACGAAGTACTAAGAACGATCCCTCTTACTTATAAACGTTAGTCAACATTTTAAACGACTGCTGAGAGGCTGATTAGCAAAAACCTTACCTATAAACCCTGCTTAGCGTTTAGCAGCCACTAAGTGACGCTTAAATAGCTGTCAAATTTAAACAACACCGGGACCTTGTTTAGATGTTGCTGAGAGGCACAATGGCGGCTTTTACTTGAAACAGCTGTTCAATCAATGACATATTATACATTGTTAAAATTATTTATTTGCATTTATTTCAATTTTAATGTTGTTTACTTATAATTAAACATAGATTTTGACAATCTAGCAGATTTCCAAAATTATATAGAAGATTTAACTTGTCTAGTTATAAATTATTTCTTGCCGATATTTTTAGAGCAACATAATAGTAGGAGAGCTGGTAAACAATTTTTGGTAACATTCCCAATATTGAGGCATTACAGGAAATTCTGTGATTGTCCTTAAATGAACCTAAATTATGTAGTCGAGGTCTAGTTGAAGTGTACCGGCTCCCTACAAGCACTTGAATCTTTGTACAGGCAAAAAAAAATTAGTCATTCTATATGACCTACTTTTTTTATATGGAGAACTTATATTGGCTGTATCTCTTGCTCATGTTCCTGCGAATTGCGATGCGGTTGGCTCTCGCGAAAGCACGACAAACGGCACTCATGTGGTCTTTCAATAATATTTTCGGAGTAAATATGTAATTCCATCCTAAATAATAACAATATTCGAAAAAGAACATTTATTAGATCTTTTTATGAAAATCAAAAATACACTGAAGCTATATTGAATCTCAAATAAAGTGCAATAATAGAAAAAAATAATTCGTAAATTTCAAAATTTATCAATATTTCTCATGTTTCAAAAAAATATCCAAAATTGTTCACCAGCTCTGGGACTTTTTGTTATTTGTCAGAATACCGTTGCCATGGAGATATCATATCGTTGCTATGTATCTATGACTCATAGATACAAAATAGCCAAGCGTGTTCGTTCAATTGCGTTATTTAGTTGACTATTTTGGCTTTAATCTGTGGCCCTCGTATGTGTATCGTTCTTTATCAGTTACTCAGCTAAACAACAACTAATCAACGTTTATAAGTAAGGAAAATTTAAGCGTTGTTTAAATGCTTGACAGCTATTCAGCTGGGAGGTGGCTAAGTCACACTTAACGAGATTTTTATAAGTAAGACGGGATATGTTTAAAAAATACGTAGTTTTAAAATACTGTTTTGTGGTGATTTTAATATTGAAATTTTAAGAAATACAATAATATTGACTGAATTTAAAAACCTTATATTGACATACAATCTCAAGTTGCAATTTAAACAAGCAACTAGGTTAGATTGTAACACTTGTATTCACAATATAGTTCATAACATTCGAGGGAGTTCTGGTGTCATTAAAGAACTTGCTGTTTCTGATTACGCAGCCCAGCTTATAAAGATTCCCCTTAAAAAATATTGTTAGAATATCAAGTTGGTTTAGACTAAAACAGGACAACAGCCAAGAGAATAGGATTAAATTTAAGAAATGTTTAAATGAGCTGTCATTTCAAAATGTACATGGAAAAACTACGCTAATTGTGCATTTGACGAGTTTCATGAAACCTTTGTACATTTCTATAACCTTTGTTTTCCGTTGAAAAGAATCAGAATACCATTAAATAAAATACCGAAATGGGTCTCCAAGGGTATTAAAAAGTGCAGTAAAATTAAACGAGCCTTATTGTGGCAATGTAGACGTTTACCAACGTCTTCTAAGAAAAACCGGCCAAGTGCGTGTTTGGCCACGCGCAATGTAGGGTTCCGTAGTTGCCCATAATGACTTGCTGCAAAGAGTATTAATGTACAACAAATCCGACTGTTTATTTTGCTGAAAAAATAATTTTAATAACACTATTATAAAAACCTAAGTTTTGTTTAGAAAAATACTAGGTATGTATCCAATTGTAAACATAAAATGTGGTTGCCAAGATATACTACTACGATACATACGTAGTACCGTAGTACATTACCACATGAGTAAATAAACCGAACAAAGAGACAGCTTCTTAAGAGCTTGTAAATTTGTTATCTATTTTGGTAGGGTTGTCACAATAGGTTAAGACAAATCGCTTGTTCGGTATACGATAGATTCTGGATTGGTCAGATTCATGATTTGGCAGATTCCCAACTCGACAGATTCGTGGATTGGGCAGATTCTTGGACTCGAAGGATTCGCTATACGGCAGAAGTACAGTTGTAAATAAAATAGCGAGTGGAACCAAAAAAGGCATGCACCTGAAACTTTTAAACGCACGAAAATAAAAATATACATTTATTACCAAGGACACAACGTGATTTATTTGACATTCCCAACGATACCACTAATAGTGTTGAATATTTTCTGGTAATATGATCTATTTTGCTAATAAACATAGGAATCTCCTTTAGCTATTATGTGCCACTAGTTTTACCACGGGGATAGGTACCTAAAGTAAGTTTAAAAAGAAATTGTGCAAGACAAATGAACGTCTACAAAACAAATGACTATAAAATGATCAACCATCGATAGGGCTCACAAAAAACAGGTGCATGCGATTTTCGACCTTATTGACAATTCATGACAGACTTTTTTTTGTATTTTCTTGCTTTCTGACATTGATACGTTAATAAAATTATAAATTCTGAGTTACGTCAATAAGGTCGAAAATCGCATGCACCTGTTTTTTGTAATCCCTATCGATGGCTGATCACTTTCTGATAGTCATTGGTTTTGTAAACATTAATTTCTTTTACACAATTTCACAACTAATGAGTTCATGAGGATCCTCTGGGGGATCGGGCTAGGAGATCCTAGTGGACAACACGCAAACATGTTAAGTATTTCGTTGCCAACATTGACAATATTTATTTCAAGATCGAAATATTCGCGAAACTTTTCCTCCAGCAATTCAATAAATGCGACAAAATTATCAGGAGGTATACCTAATTAAAAAACCCAACTGTACGTTACCATCGTTAAAATCTTTATAATGGCTGAATTATTTCATCTAGTATTATTCATACACACAGTACAATAAACAACCATTATTAATAATAAAACACCACGTTTTTACATTAAAAAATTAAAACTTGCAACGTACAAAACAAGCAACGTGTGTCGTAATAACCCTAAGATTGCCAACTGCTTGTGCCTACGTAAACCGGTTTTTTCCAGTCTCGCCGCGTACACGACAAGCAGCCAGTGGTCACGCACACATAAGCCGCGTGCTTGTAGTAGTGCAACCGATTCGCGCTGTTGTATGAAGCTGTGGCTCTGTTCCGTTTATCTACTCATGTGACATTACATACCAAAGTACGTATATCTTTAAGATTAAGCCAGCGCGCCCAATGTAAACTCACAGAAATAGGTATTTATAAGTTAACCGACGATTACTCGTAAACTAGTGATATCTACTTAGCCGTGATAGCTTTCCTTTTAAATTCGTTATATGTACTACATTTGTGATTTTTTTCACCTCTTCCAAATTAATAGTTTAGCCAGCAGAGGGGGGGGGGATACTTGAGTCTAACAATTTTTTTCACTTCAAAGCTTGATATTTGACAAACGAATCACTTGATCGAAAATGATTTGAGCAAACTAATTATATTTTTTTAAAACCTATCCAGTGATACCCCACATGATGGGGTACTCAACCAAAAAAAAAATTCAACCCAACTATATATGTACAGGAGATACCCTTAAAAAATATTTTCCTAAATTTTATTCTACAGTTTTGTTACAATATTTTATGTCTATATTCATGTCAAATATCAGCTTTCTAGCACCAGGCATCTTTGAGCTAGGCTGCGGACGGACAGACGGACGGACATGACGAAATTATAAGGGTTCCTTGTGGACTACGGAACCCTAAAAAACGTCACATCAACTCCCTATTGTCAACGGACGGATTTCAAATAATCATCCTGAAACCCGGGGAGAATTTTACTTATTAACTTACACTCCTCAGCACACATATTATTTACTCGGCTCACAGAGCGTGAGCTTTGTCCATCACACACTGCCACAGTTTCTATCTCCTCGAGGACTGAACAAATACCCCATACAAGCACAAACTACACTTACACTTCACATTTATATAATTATATAATAATTTTATATGTTTATTAAATATACAATTTTATAATTATTTATTGATTGTCGGCTTGTCATATACCTATATTTAGTTATTAAGTACAGCCATCAGTAAGGATAATCCTACCTAGTTGATCTTTTTAAAAGAGTTGTTCAACAATCCCTAATAATAACAACCATTATTTAGTATGTGGAGGATAAAGGTGTGGTGTTCCTCCAACTAGAGGGAGGAGTCTCTAACCAAGCTGGGTGGTCGTGCTTGGTGGCCTGCAGGCCGACGGACATACTTTGGAAGTTGTATATATGCGTCGTAGCGCGCGAAATTTGCTAGCGCTGTTCAGGATCGTTTGAATTTTTCCCGCGTTGTTAGGTGGCGAGTATCGAGGTAGTTATATCGTCATTGGCTAGATGGCGTTGTGCCGGTGTTATGTAGATGGTTGCTACAAGTATAATATCCAAATGACCATTCTTACACCTTTCTTCCAAATTTAATAACTTATTTTCAACATACTTACATTAACTTATATCTTACTACTTACTACTTTAATTATTGCTACTCATAAATTTTTAAATCTCTTTTATTTGGTACTAATCGTTTATATTTAATCTTACGTATTTACAAAATACCTATCTTTCTTCAAAAGTATTCACCTGTTTTTCCTTTTCTAGGTAATTTGTGAGTATGTCTACTAACATGATGACCCGCAAGGCACTTACTAAGGAAACAGAGAACAACTTGAAGATAGCACTGCTAGAATTAGTTAAATATAAAGAAGATAACAGCCAACTGTTGAAGGAACGTGTTGACAGTGAAGAAAAAATCAAGCATGTCAATGATAAACTATCCTAGCTAAAGGCGTAATTGACAGAACTCCACATTGAACACAAGAATATCTTGGACCAACTAAACATTCTACAGGATGAAGTCAAGTTTCTACAGTCACAACAACACAGCAAACAAGAACCTGTTTTCAGAGGTATTCAGCTGTAATGCTAGCGTTATTAAGCCTGTAAAATGTAAGTGCAATAATTGTAAATCTAAATTCAGTTTTGGAGCAATTCAGTGTAGGTTCTTATATTGTTTTAAAACGTACCATGGCGTTGTTTAAGCTGAATCGTGTTTGGATTGTTAGAATGAATGAATGATATCGCTGGATCGCAATGACGCAATATAATCGCATTGACAGAAAAAGACCAAGCTATACAATTCGTGTATAATGCGGTCTCATGCCCGCGTTTGCGTTCCGAAACTAATATTCAGTCGGCCATTTTCGGAAAGTTACAATATTGTATGTTGTTATAACTTGTACGCTACAACTAAATTAAGATTCTTTTATAACAAAGCGAATATAATTTGTACTAAAATAACTACAATAAAGAATAGTTAATTAAATACGTTACGTTACGTTAATTTTTCTCTCAAAAATACCTAGCAAAACGTTGCAAATACTGACTCGGTGGAAGTTACGAACGTATATTTTGATTGTTAGCATTCCAAGCTTAACAAGTGATACAAAATCGCTTCCTATTCGATTCTTAGAAGTATTGTTTCCATATTTATTAATTACTTATGACATTCAATGCTTAATTAAGTCTGAACCCAGGATTAAACCTTTCGTAAAATGGGATATGTAAATTAGAGAACTATATTGTGATCACTATAAAATATTAATAGATTCACTCATACAAAGATTTCGCAGCTAAACGAATACGGCATTGGTATTTTAAGTGGTTTCTTTTCTGTATACTTACAGTGAACCTTTGCGAAGAAGAGTAGGTACCTAACTGACAACAAACATGTGCACTTGTGGGATTTTTAAAATAAGTGGACGGATATAGCTCTGTGATTCAGTAAATCGTCACAAGCTAGGAAATTTTAATACAGGATTTGGAAAGAAATACCCCTTAATTTAAATGCCCATTGTAAGGGTAGGTACGGTAAAATTGGAAAGGATGGTGCAAAGTATGTTCAGTAGATAAAAAAAAATAACTTTATTAGTTTACATAAACTTATATTATCAAAACCATATAATATAAAAGTAAAAGTATTGTACTAATAAAATTTACATTATGGAGTGATAGCGTTTTCTACAAATAAAAAATGTTCTTCAAGTTTGTAGGTAGTGCTAGTTTGGCAATAGCAGTATTAGTGCCACCCAGAACACCATGAAAAACTTGATAAAACCTGAAACAAGTACAAAAATAAGTTATAATTCAATACTATTGGCCTCTGATGATTACCTAAACTTGTTTTAAAAAAGCATACTTTTCCTCACTTTTAGTAAGCTTTTTTTATATTTTGTACAAGCAGATATAATTCTTTATCATTCGAAAATAATTTTTTTCGCAGTCCTCTCTGCTATAACCGCTGCCACCGTCTGTTGAGCCATAGAATAAGCTGCATGTCACCAATTGGTCTTTGGTCTCCTGTGTTTTCACCCAGGAGCATAAAATGTCAGTGCAGTTACTATCTACAACAAATAAAGTAACAGTTAATGATATGTTATCAAAAAGTCTCTAAGTCAAGTAACAATTTTATTGACTTGTAAGTTAAAGATACTATGTACTTAAAAACGCATATAGTGTATGTATATACTGCAGCCACACTTAAATATTCTATGGTTTCATCAACTTATTGGTATATTTGGTACAGAATATTTCTTACCTTATGAGATCGGTGGACATCACAGGCTGCATAGACAATGGTCTCAATGCTTCTCATAAATCTAGGACCAATAGTTTAGCGAGGCGAAACCTTTTGATGAATTCTGTTTCATCGTTGGTTTTCTCAAATGCTCTTTGGATTGTATGGATCCGACTGCTTTCCAGCTTAGCGCCTTTGTTTACGCCGTGAAGTGAGGATAGTTCAATTTGTTTCTTATGGTATTGCTTTCACTCAATTTCAAAATTATTGAGTGCAGTTTGTCTTATTAGTTTTTTCCGTAGATTTCTTATGTACGCGACTAATCAGATTTCAGAGGAAAGAGGTAGAGTTACTCAAAATAGATTGAGGATCATCCTAACAGAGTAGGTCTCTCGGTAGCTCTGAATTCAAATTCAAATTCAAATTCAAAATCGTTTATTCATTTGGGTCACAATGTGACGCTTATGAACGTCAAAATAATAAATTTATAAAATAATTACTTAAAGACTCTACATTTACATTTACTGCCACGTTCGCAAAGCAATAGGTAGAACCATGAGAAAGAACGGGCAATAAAACTCACGGTCACTCTTTTTCTTCGCCAGGTTTTGCATAATACACATAATTTACATTTTGTAAGGTGCTGCAACTGTTACACCTTCTATTTCACTTGTATATATTTACTGTACATAATAATACTCAAGCATAATACTTTTGATGTTCATTTGGTTAGTCTCCTCAGAATAGACATGGTGAAACAGGAGCATCCACTTACATTATATATATGTACCTAACAATGCAGGCAATCCGCGAAAGTGATCAGACCCATGATGGAAGTGATGCAGTTAAATATTAAAATCTAATACCAGCCCGCAAGACCGTCATCGACCAGTCATCGCAAGTAGCACCCGTTCACGAGTATGACGCATGTGCCAGCCATCATCCCTCTCGCCATATTAGAGGGACAGGGATGACCCGACACACGACGCCACCACAAGAAATGACATTTTAGTGAGCATGACGATAACGGTATACGAACCGGCAGTAAGAAACAATCTATTGGTATACTGACCATGACCGCCAATTACCTCCATTTTCCAGATCGTTATTATGAACATAAATCAGTGGACCGCGTGAAGGAATGCAAATGTAGAAAGAATTTTGTGAAGGTGACAAGTGAACAACGATATGATCAGGAATAAATAATGTTAAACTACATTCAACAAATCGTAATAATAACCAAATCCTGCAAAAATCATGTGTTCACGAGGCACCTCCACTTAACATGTTACTAATTAAGAAGAGAGTATTTTACACAGTCATAAAAATAACAATAATGGTGAATTTAAAAAAAAGCAACTAGACCCATGATGTCTTGTCATCTAGAAATTCTTTAATAGTGTAATAACCCCTTTTTAAAAGAAAATTCCTAGTAGTGGTTTTAAATTTGTGCAGAGGTAAATTCATTATTTCCAGAGGTAATTTGTTGAAGAATTGTATACCGAGTCCCGCAAATGAGTTATGAACTTTATGTAGACGGTAGTTAGTGCCCACTAGTTTATGCTTATTCCTTGTGTTCACTTTGTGCACGTCACTATTTTTACGGTAAAGAGTTAAGTTTTTCTTAACGTACATTAAATTAGCAAATATATACTGCGATGCAACTGTAAATATTTCTACTTCTTTAAATTTATCTCGTAAAGAATCTCTAGCACCTAACTTATATATTGCACGTATGGCCCTCTTTTGAATAACAAAAATTGTCTGAATATCGGCCGCCGTACCCCATAATAGTATCCCGTAAGACATTACACTGTGAAAGTAACTAAAGTAAACTAGTCTAGCAGTATCTACGTCTGTGAATTGGCGAACTTTCCTAACTGCAAATGCTGCAGAACTAAGTTTGACTGCCAGACAAGATATTTGGGCACCCCACTGAAGCTTACAATCTAAAGTTAAACCTAAAAATACAGTTGAATCAACTAGGTTAATTGTTTCGTTATTCAAAACTATATTAGTAAGAACATTTTTGACATTCGGCAAAGTGAATTTCACACATTTTGTTTTGCCAGAGTTGAGTAGCAAATTATTTGTCGTGAACCAATGTAGTACTTGCGCAAGAGAATTATTTACGCTGTCAATGTTACTTGTATTACGATCAACTTTAAAAATAAGTGAAGTATCGTCAGCAAAAAGAACAATATCACATAGATTTCTAACAAAGAATGGCAAGTCATTAATATATATTAAAAAAAGAAACGGACCAAGAATAGAGCCCTGTGGAACGCCCATTCCCACTGGCAAACCTTGAGACCTACTTCCACTAACATCTACATACTGAACTCTATCTCTAAGGTAACTGGCAACAAGATTGAGTGCGCTATCTCGAATACCATAATGGTTGAGTTTACGTAAAAGTGTATCATGTTCAACACAATCAAAAGCCTTTGACAAGTCGCAAAAAACACCAATGGCATCCTTCGAATTTTCCCAAGCGTTAAAGATATGTTTTAATAGAGCTACACCGGCATCAACGGTGGAGCGACCCTTAGTGAAGCCATACTGCTCACTGTGCAATAAATTATTTGTGAGAAAGTGGCTCTCTAACTGATGCAAAATAACCTTTTCAAAAATTTTACTGATTGCAGGCAAGATAGAAATTGGCCGAAAGTTACTAGGGTCGCTCTTGGATCCTTTTTTGAAAAGTGGTATCACCTTGCTGTGTTTCATTAAATCAGGAAATACCCCTTTATCCACGCATCTATTAAATATTGCAGCTAAATATGGAGCTATGCTAAAAATGATTTGGCGAACAAGACTAACTGAAATACTCCATAAGTCAATAGATTTCTTAATATTGATGGTCTTGAATGTCTTGAGGATGTCATTGGTGTCAATGTATTTAAAATTAAACAGCACATCACACTCATTCACATTGCCCCTAACTAACATCTCTGCTTTGCTTGGGCATGAGTCTAAACACTTGGTTGTTTTCACTGGTATGTTTATAAAGAAGTTGTTAAAAGCCTGAGCAACATCAATTTTCTTTGTAACTATTTCTCCATTACATTTTAACTCATAGCTATTATCTACTAACTTAGCTCGACCAGTCTCACTGTTAATAATGTTCCAAGTTGTTTTTATTTTGTTCTTGGATTCTTTAATTTTATTACTTATAAATATAGACTTAGCTGAAGCACATGCTCTCTTAAAAACTTTTGAGTAATTTCTTACATATTCAATAAATGAAGGATTAAAATTGTATTGCTTCATACCATACAGATCATACAACCTAGATCTACTTTTGTATATTCCTACTGTTGCCCAATCACAAAATTTAACTTTAGAGCTCTTGGCAAATGTCTTCTGCTTAAAAATTTTATTGTACTCATTTTTAATAACATCAAATAACCACTTATATAATTCATCTGGATCATCGTGAGTTAAGTCAATGCTGGCGATCTTAGCAGCAACATCATCACTAAAGCGATTAAGGGGAGCAGAGGTCATAGGCCTACATGTGATTTTTTGTACTGTAGGGGTTGTATTAGTTGGAATTACAACCTTTTGTCCACAGTGATCCGATGTCAAGTCACTCAAAACAGCTTTACTTAAGTACAAACAATTGCAAAAAATATAATCTAAGCATGTAGAAGAATGTGAGGTAGTTCTGGTTGGTTCAGAAAATAAAACATTCAAATTAAATGACATAAATAAACTAACTAACCTAGTACAAGTTGGTGATTGTTCTAACAAGTTAACATTAAAATCACCACATACGATTATTGACTTCCTGCTGGAACTTAAGTGTTTTAAGACGTCCTCCATGATGCTTTCAAATTGGCTAAAGTCACTTTGCGGTGGTCGGTATACACAGACTATGACGTGTTGCTCAAGTTCAACACAAGATATCTCAGCGGTGCGCTCGATAGAAAGTTCGGCTATGTCCTTTCGTTCTTTACATTGAATACTATTACAAACATATATGAGAGAGCCACCACGAATAGCGTTCTTTCTTACGAATGCACTAATCACTGTATAAAATTCATTATTGAATATTAATTGGTCACCTCTTAACCAATGTTCCGTAATGCATAATACATGCAACTTATGTTTCTTTAAAAATAAATCTATCTCTAATTCTTTGCTAGATAGGCCTTGTATGTTTTGATGAGCTAAGTTTAAAACACATGAATGCCTATCTGTTGTCTCATCTAGTAGTTTAAACTAATAGATTTGTCAATACTACTATTGGTATAACTATTATCTACCAAATTCCTAAGTACTCTAGTAGTACTGCGTTCACTATTTAAATTAAATGCTAATAATTTAGCAAGTTGTCGCCTATATATAAAAGAGAGATACATAGTATCTTTTGTTAAAAAGAAATTACTAATAAAAATATTAGAGTCAAAAAATAAAATATGGTCACTATGACTACAAGTGCTATTATATAATAATAGATTCAATTTACCTATCTGGTTATTTTCTTTATAAGATAAGTTATTGGAATATGGTAATGCACAGACAATAAAGTTGCACCCCACTTTAGAACTTTGTTCTATCATAATATCTGATAAAGCTAATATTTCTTTCTTGGTAACTAGTAGGCTATCCCCATATAAAATTATAACTGTAGAATGTTTATTTAGTCTAGCATACTTTAATTTATTAATTAACATAGACATTCCTTGTCCTGGTGAACAAATATTTTGTATTGACCGATCAGTATAACTATTAATCAGGCTACCCATACCAATTCCTAATTGGTCAGAAAAAATTAAAACATTGTTATCTAAAACCTTATTATTTTCATTATGTAACAATGTGTCAGAACCATGACATGTTTTCGAAGGAAAAGTCTCTAAGTCATCTTGAAAGTCACTATATAACTTGGTTGTACAATTAAGTGAAGCCTCTAACTTATGATTTGAACAATTTAAACAGTTACCGTTGTTGGTCATAGAGAGCAGTTGTTTTAGATTTTCTCTACCAACTCGGCTAATTTCATCATATTTCAATATATATTCCTGTGTTTCACTTTGATGATCTATTATCAATTTGTTGAGCTGTGCATTTAATGATGTGATTTGTGTTTGCAGCTCACATGTGTGTTGTTCATATTGTAATCGGCTACAGGCTAATTGCTCACTACTATCCTTAAGCTTAGAAACTAATAACTCACTCTCTTTAACTAAATCATGGTTAATTTGTGTTAAATCTACAATTTTCTTTGACCTCTTATAGCCTAACTCAAGTCGCTTTATTAATTTATTTAATTTTGTCAATTTCCTAAATTTACCATTTGACACCTTATATGTAAAGTTACAATTACATTTTACAGATTTAAAAATATTTGCCTTTCCACCAATGACTTCAGAGAACAGGTCCTGGTTTGCTGCGCTGCTTAGTGACTGAATGGAATTCTCCAAGGTTGTTATTTTGGATTGAGCTTCACTCAAGCTTGTTTCCAACTCCATGATGCGAATGAGCTGCCTCATATATGTATCATCGCAGCTACTATATGATCTGACTTCTTCCTGCAGTCTGTCCCGCTGGTCCAGAATGTCCATATGTTCTATGTGGAGTTCCGTCAATTGTGCTTTCAGTTGTGAGACTTTGTCATTAACATACTTAATTTCCTCTTCACTGTCAATTCGTTCCTTCAACAGTTGACTATGATCTTCCTTATATTTCTTGAGTTCCAATAGTGCAATCTTCAACTTGTGCTCCGTTTCCTTTGCCAAAGCCTTACGGGTCATCAAAGTGTGTGTAGACATATTTTGTACCCAAATTACCTTAAAAGAAGAAAAATAAAACAGCTGAATTATTTGAAAAATATTATAGGGTATGGGGAAAGGGATGTTAATATATAAATATAACAAATACTCAGAAAAAGTTGAAAGACAGAAATATTTTAAGAAAGTACAGTGGTGTAGGTATGTTACAAAAAAATAATAATAAGAAAAGTTATACAAGTTGAACAGAAAAAGAATAACAAAGGAACTAGAAAGGCAACTTGATTATTAGATACCTATATTACTTATAATATCTTAGTTTCTTGGACAATCTTAACTACACTAGGTAAGATAGCTGTAGGCTGTAGCTATTATTATACTAGGTACTAATTATATTCAAATAAATCAACTGGAAATTAATGCATATACACTTAAAATAATAATTGTGAAGTGTGATTAGTGTAGTGGGTGTTTGTATGGGGCATTAGTTCAGTCCTCGATTTTGCTTCCACTTTTGTCAAGCAAAAGGAGACAGAAACTGTGCCAGTGTGTGATGGACGAAGCTCACGTTATGTGAGCCGAGTAAATATGTGATGAGGAGTGTAAGTTAATAAGTAAAATACTCCCCGGGTTTCAGGATGATGATTTGAAATCCGTCCGTTGACACTGGGTAGTTGATCTGTCCGCCAAGAACTGTCGGCAGCGAGGTTTCAATCCTTTTCAAACACCAAACTCAATGTCTTTCACACTTCTTTTGGCATAAATACAACTTTAGTGAAACATAAACGTTTAATATTGATTTAAACTTTATTAAAAAATTTAAAAGCACGGAGCTACGTAATTTTACGTCTGACGTTTTCAGTGTTGCCAGCAAAAATCGTTGAACGTTCGTCAATGTTCACTAGATGTCGTCACTGTTCGTATCTACGCTATTATTAGTAGAACCACACACACTCCTTCTGCCTGTTCCAAGAAGCGGTGAATGAGTCTAGAATTTCGACATCCAGCCTTAAGATAAAAAAGAAAATACTAATATTGAAGGGTACCTTATAGATTACTACGGAACCCTAGAGACGAGATTAGGCTATCACAATAAGAGTATTCGACGTTGGTAATAAAATTGTGTGATGAATGGCTAACGTACAAAACTCGTTACAGAGCTCCCGGTTATTTGTGCATAATTAAAGCTTACACAGCTGTTCTAGTTAATTCAGTCCTAAGTCATTACATAAATAATGTAAACGTAATCAAAACTAAAGCTAAATTGAGTGCGTTAATGTTTTATGAGTGCGTGTCAGCAGGCTGAGCCAGCAATGTGAAGTGCTTAGAAATAAAAAAATAAGTGCTGAAATTATTTGCTTGCGGCAGCGTATAGTTGTAAGGTTTGGTATATGAAACTATTGATAGTGATCTTGCAAGGCGAAAATACCGATAGTGGCGACATCTAACGGATATTGACGGAACTACAAATACTAAAGATGAATCGTGCTATTAGAAGTTACACATGTGTAAATGTTCTCTACGATATCCGTATGGACGAGGTCCACAAAGCATGATCAATTAGCCTCATCAGAGAATCCTCACTCTAGTAGAAGAACACTACGTGATCTTTCTGCACATAGTAATTATACTTCTAGCTGTTCTGCGGGTAATAATGAAATAATAAGGCGTTATAAGACAATACATGTATCTAGAACGCAAATGAAATTCATAAAATAAGAAACTATCTTAAGTTATAGGATAATGCTTTGTATCATACCTATACATTACGCGTTTAGAGAATTAGCTCTACTAATCTCTGATACACAGGCGCACTGCCTAAACAGTATAAGGTTTTTAAAATTAAATTTTGCAATACTTTGTCGTTTTCATAGTAAGATCCTGAAAAGACCTCCCAGATTATAATTATACATGAGTGATATGAAGGAACATAAATGTTCTTTGAGACAAGAGGGAGTACCCAAAATAAATAGAACGTAATAATGAAAATAATGTAAAAATGGCATTTTTTTTATATAATGTTAGAGAATGCCCTCAGCTACGCCTCCATATTTATTTTTTAATTCTACAGACAGAGTGCACCTCTACGATTCTCAAAAAATATAGCTGCCTCCAGTAGTTTCAGATGTACTTAGTCAAAGAATAACCTTTATTTTAAATTGTCTTTCGGGATATATACCACGTACCGTTGTACGTAGTTAAAAAAAAAAGAAAATATGTGTACCCTATTAGAACTGAATATTATACTTACAAAAAGCCGATTATATGACTATTTTCAAAACTATTTACACAAAAATTTTAGTTTTTCTCAAACACTACGGATGTACATTTGTGAACATGGGGCTTGCAACAGTGCCGAAATATCGGTTACTCCAAAGAAAGGTACGTGCTATATATCCCGAAAGACCATTTAAAAAATTTTCAAGGAGCACGGAAGTTTAAATTCCTATACAGAATAATAATAAAATAAAAAATCTTTGATGAGTTCGCAACTCAATGAATACGTAATGTTCGTAACGATAAAAAAAGTTTTTGTAACTAGTTACGAAAAAAGTCATATAATCGGCTTTTTATATAATATTCAGTTGTATAATGGCAGACATATTTTCCTTTTCGTAGGTTATTATAGAGTTTAGATGGAATCGATTATGATTATGAATTATTTGACATTTATTTCAAACCGTTGAATTCGTAGCTACCACCAATTTCATTTATTTTTGTTTATTAACGACTCGGTACAAGAAATCTGGATCAAACAAAGTATTGTCCCATACTACTAATCGAACCCACAAAACTTGTTACAATTCTAAATGATAAAGTGACCACATAAACCACTCGCAAACAGGTTGACTACACTTATGTGTAGTCAACCTGTTTGCGAGTGTCATATTGCGAGTGAAGCAGTTGGGTCCCTCTTAACAAATTTGTTGATTTGTATTTTATAAATACAGCAATATAATTAGAAAATGTGTCAGTATACAATATAATCAAGGTAATAATTAAAACTAAGTTACTAATTATTAGGTACATATTAATAATCATTGATCGTATATAAGAATCAATATATTACGTGTTGTGCATGATAAACAAAACTGTAATCGACTTGGAAAAGTGCGAGTCAGCAGAATCGCGAATAATGTCAGTGTTAGACAGTTTAGCATTTATTTAAAATGTTATGTAATAGTTACGTGCACTTATAAACTAGATGAATTTACAATATTATGTTAGTAGGTCAATATTCTAATGAGGTGTTAACTTTATAAAATAGTAAAAGAAATATACGTATTGTCCTATTAAAATGAGTTTGGTGTATTCTATACAGAAAACTTAGGTATCGTCATTATCAATGGTACTGATGTATCTCCTCTTGGCCATTATTTTCGCTGGACAGTCAATACATCCTGTAATATGTTTACTCGGCTTTTTGTAGTGCAGGCATGTAGCACACTGTGCGTTCTTCTGCCATTTTCACGCAATCCTTTATAAAGTGGCCTCGATTACCGCAATGTCCACAGATGTATGTACATAGCCTTCCGACAAGTCTTAGCGGCATGGCCATATTGCTGGCACTTAAAACATTGCGTAACCAATGTAAAGTCTCTTACAGGGCATGAATATCAGTTTTTTGCAGAGACTTCTTTAATGTAGTTGCCGGTCTCACCGTCTTTCTTGCCGGACTTGTGGCTTAATCTTACCGAATCTAAAAAGGTCTTGAGATTGCAATTCGGCAACATATCAGCTAGATTTTGGTGGTACAGGCAAGTAAATACTTCCTTTTCTTGAATTGATGTGGGCACACCTTTAACTACCACCCTCGGTTTCCGCTTATGAGGCTCGTCGATTTTAAGGCCTGAGTTCGTGAGCTGCACTGACTGTTTGAGCTTCTGTATATCGTCTTTAGTGTCAGTGCTAATTATAACACCGCTATTTTTTTTTTCTTATGTAGGCCGCGTACGTGAAGCTTCATCTGCTCAGGACTGATAATTTTTTGAACAAGAGATTTTAACAACGGAGCAGAAACTGAGAATTAATTATCTATGCCGTAAAGTTGACAACGCTAAATCTCATATGGCAGGACGGTACAAGTCCCTTAAATTTAGAACAGTCCAAGCCTATTCGTCTATACAATCACTTGAAGAACAAGTTGACCTTTCACATCAGCTTACGGACCGTTGAAGAATCATCAAAACTTCCCGTTACCAAGTCTTTTGCTGATATGGTAAAGAAAGGTACTAACAGTTATATTCAGCCGATTAAATTGAATACCATAGCCATTTTTCCTGAAGGTAAATTGAAATCAAGTGAGGACACAAAATCTCTTGTTCAAAAAATTATCAGTCCTGAGCAGATGAAGCTTCACGTACGCGGCCTACATAAGAAAAAAAAAATAGCGGTGTTATAATTAGCACTGACACTAAAGACGATATACAGAAGCTCAAACAGTCAGTGCAGCTCACGAACTCAGGCCTTAAAATCGACGAGCCTCATAAGCGGAAACCGAGGGTGGTAGTTAAAGGTGTGCCCACATCAATTCAAGAAAAGGAAGTATTTACTTGCCTGTACCACCAAAATCTAGCTGATATGTTGCAGAATTGCAATCTCAAGACCTTTTTAGATTCGGTAAGATTAAGCCACAAGTCCGGCAAGAAAGACGGTGAGACCGGCAACTACATTAAAGAAGTCTCTGCAAAAAACTGATATTCATGCCCTGTAAGAGACTTTACATTGGTTACGCAATGTTTTAAGTGCCAGCAATATGGCCATGCCGCTAAGACTTGTCGGAAGGCTATGTACATACATCTGTGGACATTGCGGTAATCGAGGCCACTTTATAAAGGATTGCGCGAAAATGGCAGAAGAACGCACAGTGTGCTTCATGCCTGCACTACAAAAAGCCGAGTAAACATATTACAGGATGTATTGACTGTCCAGCGAAAATAATGGCCAAGAGGAGATACATCAGTACCATTGATAATGACGATACCTAAGTTTTCTGTATAGAATACACCAAACTCATTTTAATAGGACAATACGTATATTTCTTTTACTATTTTATAAAGTTAACACCTCATTAGAATATTGACCTACTACGTAACATAATATTGTAAATTCATCTAGTTTATAAGTGCACGTAACTATTACATAACATTTTAAATAAATGCTAAACTGTCTAACACTGACATTATTCGCGATTCTGCTGACTCGCACTTTTCCAAGTCGATTACAGTTTTGTTTATCATGCACAACACGTAATATATTGATTCTTATATACGATCAATGATTATTAATATGTACCTAATAATTAGTAACTTAGTTTTAATTATTACCTTGATTATATTGTATACTGACACATTTTCTAATTATATTGCTGTATTTATAAAATACAAATCAACAAATTTGTTAAGAGGGACCCAACTGCTTCACTCGCAATATGACACTCGCAAACAGGTTGACTACACATAAGTGTAGTCAACCTGTTTGCGAGTGGTTTATGTGGTCACTTTATCATTTAGAATTGTAACAAGTTTTGTGGGTTCGATTAGTAGTATGGGACAATACTTTGTTTGATCCAGATTTCTTGTACCGAGTCGTTAATAAACAAAAATAAATGAAATTGGTGGTAGCTACGAATTCAACGGTTCGAAATAAATGTCGAATAATTCATAATCATAATCGATTCCATCTAAACTCTATAATAACCTACGAAGAGGAAAATATGTCTGCCATTATACAACTGAATATTATATAAAAAGCCGATTATATGACTTTTTTCGTAACTAGTTACAAAAACTTTTTTTATCGTTACGAACATTACGTATTAATTGAATTGCGAACTCATCAAAGATTTTTTATTTTATTATTATTCTGTATAATCTCGACAACCAAACACACGCAAATTGGAAATATTTGGCTTATTTCCTGTCCATTTTTCAAAAGGTGTGTGTGTTTTTAATGCTACGTGAGGAATTATATTTTTCAAATATACAGCTGTGTCGACAGCATCTTGCCAGTAGGCTTTAGATAGTGAACTTCCCGCCAGCATTGAGCGAGTTTTTTCTATTATAGAACGATTAGTCCTTTCTGCGATACCGTTTTGCTGAGGACTGTAAGGAACAGATGTCTGATGTTCTATCCCTTTTGAAGTCAAATAATCTTCAAACTGTTTGTTAACATATTCAGACCCATTGTCAGTCCTTAATATCTTAATTTTGGACCCAGTTTGAGTCTCAACATAAGACTGAAACTCGCAAAACTTTCTCATCACTTCTGTCTTTGTTGACATAAAATAAGCCAAGACTCTACGTGAATAATCATCTATAAAGAAAATTACATACCTGTTTCCTTGAAAAGAAACTTCAGACATAGGTCCGCAAATATCTGAATGAATAATTTCTAATAAAGAGGTAGATTTCTTGCAAGCAATAGGTTTAAAAGGTTTCCTACTTTGCTTACCTTCAATACAGCTTACACAAGGCTCTTTATATACTTCGTCGTATTCCAGTCCTATAGCTTGTCCCTGTTTAAGCTTATTCATACCGTACCGACAAAGATGTCCGAGACGTTTATGCCACAGGTGATATTTTAATGAACCAGAATGCACAGTATTGGCCGACAAATCTTCAGACGTATCTATTGAACAATCCAAAGTATATAAACCTCCATGAATAGAACCGTGTAAAACTATATTACCTGTACAAAAAAAATCTGTATAGAAATTACAACCTTCTTTATCAAAAACTACAGTAAAACCCTTATCTACAGCCTTTTTCACAGATATAAGGTTCGAATTCAGTTTTGGGACAATTGCTACATTAGAAATTGTACCTACAATGCCATCTTTAGTACTAAACTTGACTTCACCAACTCCTGTACAGTCTACCTTTTCTCCATTTGCAACTGTAAGTTTACTAGTCTCTGTATATAACTTCTTGACATTTTGCAAAACATCTTCCCTAGAAGTCATATGATTGGTTCTCCAGAATCAATGTACCAAATATCTCGTTGTTCCTTTGGAAGACTATTCAGTGCCGAAGACAATGTAACTGCGTAAGCTCCCTTATTGTCCTTATTTTTGTGAGGACAGTCCGGTGACTTATGACCGGGCTCTTTACAGTTATAACACACTATCTTCTTTTTATTTTTATGTTTCTGTGAGCTCTTAGTAGCTGGAGTTGAACTTGTACTCTGTTCTAATGTACGCAAAGCACAATTCATATTCTTCAATTCAATAATTTGTTTGGAAACTTCACTCAGCAATCTTCCTTTAACTAATTCAGTAGTTATCGGAGTATTAGAATTTTCCAAAGTCATAATTAGCGGAACATATCTCTCTGTAAGACCACCTAATATTATTGCAGCAAGAGAAGCATTCTCGATATCTTTACCTATATCAGATAGGTCTTGAGCCGTAGCCAATACTGCATCTATATATGCCTCAATATTGTTATCAAAATCCTTTAATTCTAAACGATATAATCTACGCTCAAGTGATAATCTTCTGCCCATACTTTTATCTTCGTATGCAGCTGCAAGTGCCTGCCAAGCCTCAGAAGCACTTTTGCATTTCCTTACATGGGTTATTGCAGGACCATTGAGGGTCATGCAAATTTTGGCAAGGGGCCAACTGGTCATTACGAGTTCTCGTTTCTTTACTGGTTAGATCGCCATCGGGATAGCCACAGATCGTTTCCCACAACTTTTCGTGCATAAGATACATTTTAATCTTAAATTTCCACTCACCATAGTTTTCTCGTTTACTTAGGCTGAGACACGAAAAAGGAAAAGAAGACTGCCGCATATTTTTGCCATCGATAACGATTATTGAACAAAGTCTCAGTGAGATATGTTCTACTGTAGCTGAGAGTACTGTATTCTTTTTATAGTTTGAATTATGTTTTGTCAATATAATGTCACTTCATTAAAATTATTGAGAAGTCAAACAATATTTTTATTCTAAATATTAAAATATTTACAACAATTCGTTATCAGCACGAATTTGATGAGCTGGTTTAGTTTTTAAAGTGTCTAGCAATATATATTTTGTGAAATATGGATGGCAAAAATATGCGGCAGTCTTCTTTTCCTTTTTCGTGTCTCAGGCCTAAGTAAA